>JAAAKG020132379.1:0-37494 GCA_010014905.2 Druon quercuslanigerum
CGCACCAAAATATCGCACCACGTCATTACAACTGTACACTTCGGTGTACAGTTGTACGAATTTTTTCTAACAGTGTACGGCCTTTGGTCGTGTGATTTCTGGTATTATTTTCAGGAATTCTGAATATTAACTTGATTATTGGACGTTATATAGGATTTGTAGTTAATTTTTAACCCATTAAAGTTTCTTAAATTTAAAATTGTTTAAATCTATAAAAACTTCGAGAGTCAAACATCTTTTCCAAATCTCCAGTTTTTATTATCCCTGTTTTGGTACTGTTGAAATCGACCACAATAGATTGAGTATTTTGTTCCTAGAAGCAACGATGCCTACATTTATAGAACTCAACAAAATCGACTGCTAGAATCCTTAACCACCCCCGTCTATAAAAGAAGATAAATTCCGCGAGTTAAATAAAATTCTACAACAGTAGCACAATATGATCTCATACACTCAACGCAAGCTAGACATAGGTGAATATAGTGCACTGCACACATTCATAAAAGTTTACAACGTCAATAACTGAGAGCCTTATAGCTAGGCCGCAAGAAAGAAGCTGAAGCTGTGCTACAAGTAATACTAAGTCCGCGGTTTACGAGTTACGAGGATGTAAGCATCCTCTCTCGAGTTCCTCGAAAATAGCAGCGCCTGGAATTACCTGAAGTGGCGCGGGCACGAGCTAATGAAAAAAAACGTGGCTTGCGCTTGGGTTTTCCAAATTATTGTCATTATCACAAACGACGTTCCGCTCGTGAAGAAGCTCGCTGCAGACTCCAACAAGCATATCAGGAATTTCTCCTAGGATCGGCAGTGCAAGCGGCAAATGGTCTAGGTCGAGAAATGACCGGAGATTCTTAACCCTCAAGTGCTAGAGTGGGTCCAAGGGACCCGGACGTTTTTTTCAGCAGTGTTTTTTTCAAAAATTGCCTCATTTTTTTGCAAAAGATTTATTATAAGAAAATAATTATCTTTTTTTACAATATTCAGGTTGGTGAGACTTTGGACTACAATTTTAAAAAATGGAGATAAGACTATTTAAACTGGAGATATTTCAGTTGGCAGTTTGCTCGGGTATGCTATACCCAATCTAGGTGGAACGGAAAATTTCACACAGAAATTTTTTTCGAAAAGGGTAAAAAATAAGCGAGGGGGAAACAAGTCCTAAAAATGCGGTCAAGCGGAAATTGATTACTCCTGATTTTATCGGATTAAGCTGGATTACCTGGATTTTCAACCAAATATTTGAATTTTCAAGTAAAAAAAAAAAAAATTTCTACTAAATTTATCAATGTATCTTGTCGAAATAAAACAATTTAGACCTTATTATGTTGCTATTTTTTTAAATTAGTGATAAGCGGAAACTTTACTACGGCGTTACTACCATAAGAGTGATACAACTTTGTATAATATTTTTTATTTTTGTATACATTTTTTTTTAATTTTATCAAACTCTAGGTACAATTTTTTCATAATCATTATGAAAATTGAAAAAAATCACATCTAAATCAATTTTTGAGAAAAATATAAAATGTAAACAAAAATTCGTACTCTAAACCTGATCAGTAGTCAGCATCATTTAGGACTACAATCTATTTTAAATTAATAACTTTAGCTCAACCTCCTCTACTGATCATTAAAAGTGACTGATTTAATTAGTGAAAGTTACTGATGGCGTCAATTAAAATTACTGATTCAATCAGTGAAAGTTAGACCTTAGATCATTCAAAATTGATAATTTATCCGATAAATGTAATTGGTCAGATCAATTCGTCTGTATTGGTAAAAAATAAATCTTCTTGGTTCAAAATTCAACTTTTTGGTTGAAGTATCAACTATTAGATGTTTTGTTTAGAATTCATGTATTTTTTAATTTAATTAATAGATTAAAAGTTGAATTAAATATATATTTGTTTAAAAATTAATTTTTTATGTTGACGATTCATAATTTAAGTTGAAAATTCATCCTTTTGGTCAAAATTGAACAATTTTCTTCAAAATTAGTTTTTTTTTTCAATAAAATTTAGTTTTCCTTATTGAAACTTAAACAATTTCAAGCTTCCTTGAAAATTGATCATTTTTAGTTGAACTTGTAACTATTGGATTGAGGATTAATTATATTGTTTTTTATTTAAAATACAAAATCTCTTTTTGATTGAAATATCAACTGTTTTTTATTTAAAATTAAAATCTTTTAAGATTGAAATACTAACTATTAAATTTTGTATTGCTAATTCATCTTTTTAATTGAAAATTCTATTACATTCCATTTTTTTCTTTTAATTCGCCTTATTGGCAGAAGTTTGACCTTCTAGGACTGGTGGAAAATTCATTTTTTCATTTAAAAATCCAACTACTTAGTTGAAAGTTAAAATGCTTAGTGAGAAATTCTTTTTTTGTTGTTAAAGATTCATTATTTAAGTTTAAAATTCATCTATTTGGTTGAAAACTCAAATATTTTACTGATAATTAATTTTTTTATTGTTGAAAACAATGATTTTTTAGTTGAAAATTTAACCTTTTTAGTTGGAAATTCATCCTCTTTGTTTGAAAATTCAACGACATGGTTGAAAGTTGAACTATTTTGTTCAAAATTCATTTATTTGTTTACAATTGATAATTTTAGTTACAAATTCATCTCTTTTGTTAAAAAAAATTAACTACTTTGTTCCGGAAAATTAATTTTTTTAATTGAAAATTTAAATACGTATTTTGTTGTTGAAAAATTACCTTTTTATAGTAAGAAATTCAAGAAACTGGATAATTTTTAATTAATGATTTTTTTAGTGACTTACTTTGCGGGATTTAAAGAGTCACTTTTGATTGATTATTCAGTCTTCGAATCAGCAATATTTGAATCAGTCAAAATTAAATGGAACTTAGTAAAGTTTGACTGATTCAAATTTAGGGGGTTTCGCAAACCCTATAAAGATTAAAAAAAATACATACAAGATTTTTTAAAATTAGAATGATATACGAACACATATTTTTTTGCTTTCAAAAAAGATTTTTATCAAAATGTGTATTTGAATGTATCCAAATATTAAAACAGTACTTACTCTTGTCGATATTTGATCTTTCGACGTAAAAAAAAAACAGAATGTAAGCTCACCTGCAACAGAATAATAAAATATTGTTAGAATTAATTATTGATAAATAAAGGAACTAATTTTAAAAGATCTCAAAAATTAAAAAGCTGAATATAAATCAAATCTCAATCAGATTCAAGTTTAAATATCATTTTATGTCAAATGCATATATTTTTATTCATTTTAATGAATGCTCATCTCTTTTTACAAAAATTTTTAATGTGCCAAACACGTATGAATGTTCACTTTCAAAGATAAAAAAATAATTAAAAGGGGATCATATTCCTAATCTTAATTTTTTGTTCACTAAATGAAACAAATGTATACAGTTCATTTAAATTTAGGAATATTCATATTGCATACATATGTAAATGCAATATTGTAAATGTTCTGATTTATATATGTGCATATGTGCATATGTTTATTATTTTTTTTATGCATATATTTATTTTATTTTTGTATTTATTAAATATTTAATATTATTAAATATATTAAATATTAAATACGTTTATTTATGCATATGTGATTTAAAAAATTTTTTAACCAAACAGGATATTAAATATTTTTTTTTAAATGTATGATGTAGAGTGATATCGAGAAAAACAAAACTTCTTATATTGGCTTTTAAAGAATGTAAAAGTTTACTCAAAATAAAAAATCCAATTTGAGTACAACCGCAATTAATGATCACAATTTATAAATGTTTATTCACTAATTTTATTATTTAATCAGGTTGACGATTCAGCGGACGATTTCAAATTTCAGGTCATTTACTGGGTTTTCCCGTTAAGTTTTTCAATTTTTCCCGTTAACTAAAAGTAACATTTATGTTTTTCGAAAAATGCGAGCATCCTTGGACACAAAAGTGCAAAACCTTGCTAAATAAATTAATTTTTTTTTAAATATTTAAATTTTTTACTCAAAATTATCCAATTTTCATAAAAAATGGAATAGTTAAACTTTCAATTGAAAATGTTAATTTTCAACAACAACAAAAAACGGATATTCAACAAAATGGTGGAATCTTTAAACAAAGTGTTGAATTTTTAAGGAAAGTAATGAGTACTTAACTGGAACACTTGAAATTAAAACCTAAAATATGAATAGTAACATTTTTAGTAAAAAAACAATTTTAATCTAAATATAAAAGTTATTTACTAAAACAATAAATAATCAACTGAGATAGTTGAATTTTCAATCAAACGATAATAATTTGTACTAAAAAATATAAATTGTTAACCAAAACCTCATTTAATTAAATTTTATGTTCAACAAATTAATGTTCAACCAAACAGATGATACTTTAACTTAAACTATGCAATATTCAATTAAAATAAGCTAAATTTTCAGTAAAAAAATTACCTCAAGCAAAAAAATAACTTAAAAAATAATAGTTACATTTTCAAACAAAGTGATGAATTTTCAAATAAAATTGTAAATATTTAACTGGAATAATTAAACTTTGAACCAAAAAGAGAAATTTTTAACTGAAATGATGAATCTTTAAGTATAATTAAAATTAATTTTTAAAAGAAAAATTTGTATCCAAATTGCTCAATTTTTAACCAGAAAAGATCAATTTTGAACAAAAAATAGAATAGTTAAATTTTTAGTTCAAAAAATTAAATTTCAACTAAAATTATGAATTTTCAACTGAAAAAATTGAATTTTATTCCAAAAATATGCATTTCCAACAACAAAGATTTAAAAAAGATACATTTTTAACCAAAAATAGAGGAATAGTTACATTTTTAGTTTAAAAAATTGATTATAAACAAATTAGTTAAATTTCGAATTGGAGATGAATTTTCAATTAAAATGATAAATTAAAAAATTTACTGTTACAAGTGATATTATATTTTTTTAATCAAAAATCCCTGTCCTGAAATAAAATCAATAACTATTTTCCAAATTTCCTTGTTCTAAGTCAGAATAAATGAGGAGTAAGTGAATGAAACCTGATGAAAAAGCAAAAATCTCACAGAGAAAAAAATTGCAAAAGTTTTTTCTTATAATGAAAAATAATAAACATTTATTAATAAACTCTGATTTAATTAGAGTAAACTGAGATAATTTTATAAATCTGTGACCTTAGATAAAGTAGAAATTACTTTTCTAAATTTATCAAAATGATTAAAATAACAAAAACTTGAAATTTTTGCGATCAGAAGTAATTTCCCGATTTTTTAAAATAAATACTGGGCTTTGTTCCGGTCAATAATGATCCCGCTCATTTTCCTGGTTTTCCCGGCCAAGTCGCCATCCTGTTTAATTCTATAATAAAGATTCAAATACAGATTAATGTACGGAATTCCTGAAAATAAAACCAAAAATACAACGACCAAATTTGGGTAACCACCATAAAATGTTTCTATTGAAGTTTGAAACAAAAATAAAAATTTTCCTACAAAAGGAAAAATTTTCCTAAAAAGAAAAATATTCCTTTTTTGGATAAAAATAAAAAAGAAGAAAAAAATAAGAAGGCAACGAACCAAATTCCTTTCCTTCTCTTTTTTATTTCTTTCGTCTTTTTTATTTTTATTATTATCAAATCAAATTAAGAAAACTTTTGTACAAAGTAACACATTCACTAAGGCAAACAAATTATATAACATTTAAAAAATATAAAATATTCAAGCAGGCACAAACAGCAAAAAAACCACGATGCTCTCTTCCTGACACCTATGAATCAGGAAGAGAGCATCGTTGTTTCATTGCTGTTCCTGCCTGCTCGCATGCTTTTTATTTTATATTTTCTTTACCTTGATAAGGGTGCTGTCATTTTTTTCAAATTTGAATAGGAACATTTTATGAGGGTTGTCTAAATTTTTTCGTTGGATTCTTGGGTTTATTTTTATGAATTCTGCACATTAGTTTACACATTAGTTTAGATTTTCCTTACATGCTAATAAAAAAAATCTTTTTAAATTATACAAACTATTTAACAAATAACAAACTATTTTCCTGGTGAAATAAAAATTAGAATTTCGCAAAAAAAGATCCCACTTCTTTACTAATTTTATTATCTTTTTACACTCCTATTACTTATTGCCATTTTACTAGCTAGACCAAGCCCATAAACGTGAATTTCATAATCAGACATTGTTCTAACGTCTAGCACTAATATGCATTTCGACCTAGGAAATATCCTATTTCGAAGCACAAATCTTAAACTGTTGTCGTAAATATGATCTTTTATGACTTTCCACACTTTACTAAAAAGCTGCATCATTTTCACGCTTTTGAAACTCGAGTAGTCGAAGCCGAAGAGTAATAATAACCTGTGTCTCAGGATGGGCAGCTAGAGGAACAATAGACTCCTAGTCTTACGAATGGTGATGTAGGCAATAGCGATACGCAATCGGCACTGATTTATAGCTTGTGTGTAGCTAAGCCATAATAGGTCGATCTGCCGATTAATTGCCTCGCAAACTTTAACGACGTCCTTTTCTAACATCGCATCGCGAAAGAGTTTCATGCCATACATCCGAGAACATGCTGAAAGCTCTGAACGAGTTATGAGCCACACGGTTTGACTACAATGGGACCAAGGTCCGTTGCACTCTTTTTTACCGATGCTAGATACTCTCCTTAATTTAATGCATGTCTTGAAAAAGCGAATTTGCGTTGAGAGATATCTTTCCGTTAGTCCCAATGAGCATTTATTGCTTTGTAAATCTAATAGGAAGCTCGTACTCTCCAATAATCAGATTCAATTGAGGTCCCTAATTTGAAGGCAATTGGAATATTCGTATCATTTGAGACTAGATGAGAATTTATCTCTGTGAAGCTTGAATAATAACTTAGCAAGTCCTTTGGAAGGCAATCAGATATGTTCGTAACTTCCTGCATAGAGAACTTTTAATTGGAATTATTGGATAACACAGCCCCAGAAATAAAGCTCAACTTGCGCTAAACAACAACACCTATAAATTGTTGAGGTCGCTGAAGCCGAATCCGGGGTCAGTTTGACCCCATCAGATCAGGATCAAGGTCAAGTGAAGGCCAACATGAGAAAAAAAAACATTGAATTGGCATGTACCACTACTTAAAGACGTTTTTGGGGCCTTTCAATCCGAATCCGGCGTCACTTTAACCCCAAAAGGTCGGAATGAAGATCATCCCAAGGTCAAAATTAGGGAAACCATGAAATCGAACTAATGGGGGCGATCTAACCCCGGATTCAGATCAAGCGATCCTAAAAACGTCTGAGAGTAGAGGTATTATCCGATCCAATGGTTTTCTCCATTTTGACCTTCAATTGACCTTGATACTACCTGATAGGGTCAAACTGACCCAAAATTCGGTTTCAGCGATCTGAAAAACGTATGGGTATGGTGGTTTACCCCTGGCTGCAGAATTTTTTGTTATTCTTGTGGGGCTGTGCAATGGTTAGGTATGATGATGCCAGTAAGCGAAGAAGATACATCATTCGGATGTTGCTAGGTGAAAGAAAAATAAGATTAAAGTAATAATAATCTACTTTTATTGTTAAAGAGTTTCTTTAGCTTTTTGTATGGAATGAGATTCTTTCTTAAAACAATCTAAAATTGGATGAATCTGATCTGATGCGTAACATCTAAACCAAAACAAAAAAAGTAGATAAAACAAAACAAAAAAATGTAATTGCCATAAAACGGGATCGTAACGAGGATTGGGGAATAGAGATTTAAAGTGTTTTATATAGATAGTAGGAAACATTTAAAAACATAAAATATCTTTGCGAAACCAGATATTTCCGGGAGATATTTCCCCAGGTCATTTCCTGGTTTTTCCCAGTCAAATTTTTTAATTTTCCCGATTAACCAAAAAAGTAACATATTCATACTTGTCGTCAAACGAAAAGATTTATTTTAAATATTGACGTTTACTCTAAACATCCTTTAATAAAAAAGACTAAAAAATATCAAATTTAACAAAAAATGGAATAGTTAAACTGCAGTTGAAAAAATTAATTTTCAACCATAAATACGGATTTTTAAGGAAATATTTCAATTTTCAACCTAAATGCTGAATTTTCAACTGAAATGTTAAATCTTCAACTGAAAAAGTTGAATTTTCAACTACAATTATCAAATATTCAATTGAAGTAAGTTAAATTTTCAGTCTAAAAAATTACTTTCAACAAGAAAATAAATGTCGACAAAAAGAAACTAACTTAAAAAAAATAGTTTAATTTTGAAACAAATTAATGAATTTTCAACAAAAATGGTAAATCTTTAAGTGAAATTGTTTAACTTCAAACCAGAAAAAAGACTTTTCAACTAAAGTGATCGAATACTCAACTGGAATGATGTTTACATTTGCAGTTTAATACAAAAATATTACCAAAAAGAGAAATAAAATTAAAAAAAAAAAAAAGTTAAATTTTCGGCAAAAAAATCCTTTTCATCCAAAGAAAAAACAAGTTTATAATTAAATCGCTCAGTTCAACCAAAGAAATTAATTTTTAACTAAATTTGAGACAAAAAAGACGAATTTTCTACAGAAAGTACATAAAGTTTCAACAAGAAAAAAATTTAATTTTGATATAAAAAGTATTTTCAACAAAATTCTTAACCAAAAATAGAATCGTTAAATTTTCTGTTAAAAATCTATTTCTTAATCAAGAAAAACAATAGTTCATGAATATGAATTCAAAACGAACAATTTAACAAAATCTTCTATTGTAATTCTAAAATATTTTTTTTCTTTAAAATACTACTTCTATTCTAAAAACTAATTGAAATACTTTCTTTATCTAAAATTTGGAAAAGGGAACTTTCAAATAGTGACAGATTCTGAATTCATGCAGGGATTTTTTAAATTCCTGTCCTGAAATAAAAACGATAACTATTTTCGAACATTCCCTGTTCCAAGTCAGATAATTATATTATAAATTGACCAAAATGATTGAAATAATGAAAACTTTAATTTTAATGCGATCAGGAGTAAATTTTTGGGTCTTAATTAAATTTCCCGCCATTGCCAGGTTTTTTCCGATTAATAAGATTTCCGGTCATTTTTTGGTTTCCCGGTCAAGTCACCACCTTGAACATTGACAGAAAAATCTTCGTACATTGATCTGACTAAAGAGAATTTCCTAAAAGAGAAAACATTAATTCTGCTATATTTTCCATAAAAAATAGAATCTCTCTTTTAGAACAATCATCAAAATTATATTTATTACATTTGACCTTCTTAACGGAAATGAAAGGATAGCAATAAAGAATAAAAAAGTTACGTCTCAAAAACTAGAATGTTTCTTTTAAAAGGATCACCCAAATAATAACCATAACTATACCACTAGATGTTCACCGAGAATAAAAACTTGTGATATTATTTCCAGTCATCAGTATCACATAAAAATGAGCAAGCAAATTCCATGCTATTAACACAACATAAATATAAATTTCCTGTCCAGCTAACATTCCTCAACTGAGATAATCGTAGATATTCGCCAGAGATATCTGTTAGAATTATTACAGTCATCAGCAAGTAGCAATGATTGAATAATCACTCAGCTCTGCCTCTTTTGCGATTTTCAGTTTAAGAAATGCCCTCTTCCTGCCAGGAATGTTTGCAAAACCTCCAGGTTTCCGATACCGAGCGCAAGGTTATACATTCTAGTGGAATTGGTCAGAAAAGCCGCGGATGCCACACTTTCGAAGAAGCAATTATGAATTGTCATAAACTAGAAGGTGCTGCTTCCTTTGGCAAATATGTATGCGGATGCTCTTAGATCATAGGAATGCACAAATAGCCAGGGAGCAAGAAAGAACCGTAAGAAATGGCGAGCCAGCACACTTATATCAAACCACCAGTTAAGCCACAGGTCGTAGTGAAACAGCTCATCGACTAGTTCGACTTCCTTCTCTTTTGCAGGCGAATAAACATGCTTGGACTCAGATTACCGCTACCGTAGATTCCACGACCACGCCCAATGCTATTTCCCTTTACCGTCGACCCATAGCTCTGTTTTCTCCACTTGTGTGCATACCAGAGTTGTTCCAATGCACCAATAAATTTTCGCAAGAAGTTCATTTCACAGTTCTAGTTTCAGTGCAGCTCGATTTTAGAATGGTGCTATTAAGGAAGATAGTTTGCGAGAGAAAGAAAAATGTGGTTTAAATAGCATAGACTAGAAAAAGTTTAAGATTTTTCAGTACAGAAGCTGATAGGTAACTATATCGGATCGTCATCGGAATCATCAGAAGAATCGTAAACCATGAGATCATAGATTGTAAATGACAGAAGACTATCAATTGTTTGAGAGCTACTTAAAGGTTTTAATGCTTCGATATCATTGCTGTTGTGCAATGAGAAAGCCGGCGATTTTCGATTGTTTTAGATATCTGTATTGATAATCTGCGAGAAATTTTATTCACTCAAGTTTTGTAATCATAAGCTGCATTTGCGGAACACGTGTTTTTACTAAGTTATCGGAAATATCTGTGAATATTTAGGTAAAGAGCATTGTAAGAAACGAAAGCTATTGACTCGACCAGGATAGGTCCATAAAAATAGAATTCGACTAAAGGTCAAACCATCGACAACAAAAGCTCCTTCGGCTTCAACGAACACATGCTCATCACGTATCTCGTGCTTCGCACTCGAATTTGTCACTTAACTTGTATATCATTTCCATAAACGTACATTATTACAATTCATAACATGCATTTGATATTAAAACAGACGTAGTTTTATTGACTCATTTAAAAAATGCGCATTCTTTAAAAAAAATTGTGCTATTAAACATTTTATTGTAACTTCTGCCGGTTTTCAAAAAACAGAATTTGCTCATTTTCAATTTTATTTTGACGATTTAAACGTTACGCCAACCTTCAGCAGCGTTGTGTTAGATGGGAGTTCATATGATCAGGGATTCTGGGAGTCTCAAAACGTGGACATTTGACAAGAACTGGGGAGGGGGAGGGTCAAATTTTACACAAATCTAATACCTTCTCTGATGAGAAAGTAAAAATTGAATTCTAAACCTTTAAAAAATTAACACTAAAACTTGGGGTATTAAATTGTTGCAGCTATTTTTATCTAGAATTTCAACTTAATATGATTCGCTTTAGAGCATTAACGAAAATTAAGGAGCACAACTTCAGGGCGTACTATCGTCAGGATGCAAAACAGAATGACATTTGATGGTTTTTGAAAAAAAATCCATTCTGTCAAATTCAAGTTCTGCAAATCGATAATTATTATAATAATTATAATATTATAATAGATCCTTCATCGTGATTTGCTAACATTTGGAAAGAAAAATCTGCACAACCTCAACAATAATAAATTTAAATTAACGCAGCTATTATATAATTTGCTTTAAAACTTTATTTATAATTTAATTTTGAACGGTTTTATTGATCATAATTTAGCTCAGAGGTTTAAATAATTTTATAATGTGTTGAGTAATTTAAATTTTATGACAGATAATTGATCTCGAAATTTAAATCAAGTTGATCATAAATGTAGGTATCAAAACGCTGCATCCTTTTGATACATATTTGGCGATTCGACTTGATACCTGGTAGTTTTTTATATTAAAATTTTTTTATTACTTCCAGTTAAACTGTCAAATTAAAAATTTTAAACTTATATAAATTATAGAGTTCAAAGAATCAGATTCAGTTCAAAAAATATTAATCCACGTTAAATTATTTTAATTTTAAATAGTTTTAAAATCCTTATAAAATTCTTTAAAATTTTATCTCTAAATCTTGAAACATCTACATGTTGTTTTACATTTTTTTCAAATCAAAAAAATATTTTAAAACATTTTTCAGAACTTCTAAACATCTTTTAAAAGTATTCAGATTCATATTAAAATATTTCCTTAAAATCTTACACATTAATTTTTGATAATTTTTAAAAATATTTATAAATCTTTTTAAATGTTCTCTTTAAATTAATTTTTCAAAGTAAAAAATCACTTTCAATTTTCTCACAAAAAGTTTTTTATTCTACTGAAGCCTTTCAAATTCTTTAAAAAGCTTCTAAATTTTGTTTAAGAAATCTGCCTAAATCTATATTTGGTTTTAAATTAGACCGCGGAATATTTGCACCGAAATTTTGGTATGAATAGCCGGATTTTGTCGGAACACAAAGGAACTTGGTTTAAATTATTTGAAATCATTCCAAACTGTAAATTAATTTTAAAATTTCTTAAAACTTCTAAATATCTTTTCAACAATTTGACTTAAAAATTAAAAATTTGTAAATAGAGCAGTTGAATTTGTTACGTTCAAAGCTTAGTATTTTCTTTTGCTTTAAATATTTAATTTTTAATTAATGTTTTTTAATAAACATTCTTGTATTTGTAAATATTAAGTAATTGTTCTTTTTCTTATTTAAAATTTTTTTAATTAAATTGCTTAAAAGTAGAATAATTAAGAGACTGAAATGATAATAAAAAATTAATAAAAGCCTTTAATTATAAATATATTATTTTGAAGTTATTTTAAAATTGAAAATAGTTTATAAAGTTTTAATTGGGCGTTTACATTTTTTCACCAATAAGATTTTCAAATTGAAACAGTTTATTTTTAAAGTTAAAATCTGGAAATTCTAAAATTGTGAACTGATTGCGAATGGTCTTGAAAAATAAATTATTAATTGTTAAGTCTTCAAAACTGCAATTTAAAATTCTGAAATTAAAATGTACCCTTAAGATATAAAAATCTAAAATTAAAATTTGGTAAAGTTAAAGATTTTCAAAGTACGCATTCTAAACTCAATGATCTCCCAATTGAAAAAGATAACAATTTAACTAATTATTTAAAAAACAGTTTAAATTAAAATTGGACCTATTTTTTCCTAAAAATTTGTATAATTCCAGGTCAAGAAATAAACTCACTGTCATTTTCCGGGTTAATATTATAAAAGAGACTGGAAAACAATTATTTGAAATTCTCTATTGTAACCTTTCCACGAAGGTTTTCGATTTCAGATTAGTTTGATAGGAATTAATAGCATTAAGAAAGAAATCTTGCGGTGATGGATTATGAATAGTTTGGGCTACATTTCTGATTCGTAGATGGAATGTTTTCAATGATAAGTGGACCAAGTTCGTTCTCGATTTCTATGTTCTTTCAATCGTTATCTGATAAATATATACAGCGGAGCTAGAACTGGTTATTTGAATGGAATGTGATTCAAATTAACGAAATCTGCCACAACCTATAATGTTTCTGCCAAAAATTAAAAAAAAAAACAGATTTCCTTAATTTTAATTTGAGTAATTAACAAAACTGTAAGAAATTTTTGTCATTTTATATTTATAATAACTTCAATCTAATTAAAGAGGGCTTAAAATAACTAGAAAACAAACACACTTTTATCCTCTAAAGCAATTCTTAAAATCAAATATAAAATTAATACTAATACAAAATTTATTTAATTCATAGTAATTATGACCTTACAAAAATTTCCGTATTACTACACGGTGCTTTATTTAGAATAATATAAAAGAAAAGCGTGGACAACATTTTTGTTAAGTAGAATTAATTTTCCGACTAAAAATTTATTGTTCAAACATTGTAAATATTATTTGAGATCTAATGATTTCTTAATAATAATAGAAATTTCAAATAAAAACCCCTAACACAAATGTAACAAATCATTATTCAAAAAGTAAATCTTTATTAATTAAGTTTTAATTTTTAAATTTATCTAAATTAAAGAAAATAAATCAAAGATATTTTTTCTAAATCTTATAAATACCGTAATGATTGTGTATTAGATGAATATTAAATTTCCAAAATATTTATTGCCGATGGCGACCCATTTCCGGAAAATTCGACTTTTTTAAATTTCTATTATGGAGCGAATCGTTTATTTATTGCATACTTATAACAAATGATGTAAATATTACATTTCTAACTTTTTATAATTTAAAAACGTGCCTTGCCTTGAAGGTTCAACAGTTAAAAATAGAATTACTCTTTCTCTTTATTTTTCAGCAGATGAATTTACGAAAGTTCAAATTTGACTTTACAATAGTCTTCTATTTTTAACTGCTGAAAATACAACATTTAATTTGTAACTGTTGAAAATTCACTCTTTAATTTTTAAATTTTGAAAACTTAATTTTCAATTTGTAAATGTTAAAAATACAATTTTAAATTTTTCACAGTTGAAAATTCAAGCGTTGCAAGTAGAAGATAATTGAATTTCCAACAGTTGAACACGCAATTTAAATTTTTTCTAAATTTGTAATATTCTTTCACTTTTACTTGTTAAAAATGTAATTTTTTGCCAACGAAAAGCACGAACATAAACCAAATTTATTTAAATATTCTAAATTCTGCTCAAAGTATGATTTTTTTAAATGCCAATTTCAGTCGAAACGGTTGAAACACACGAAAATAATTTAAAGTTTTTAAAAAATTATCAATATTCTCTAAAAACTTATAAATTTTTATTAAAGAGACCACTAATTTTTAACGAAAAATAATAAAACAACATGGCAGAACATTTTTCATAATCATAAATCTTCTTCGGAATTCTTTAAATCTGTTTCGAAAACTGCTAACTTATACTAAAATTGTAAACAACAGTTTTAATATTATTTGAAATCCAATGTTTTTTCAATAAAAAAAACTCGATTTATTGTGTAAAACACCAAGAATTCTTAAAAGTGTGAAAAAGGTATGAATATATTTTAAAATCTACTTCTTTTAAATACCAATTTTCGATAAAAAAGAAATGGAATGGTTTTTTTTCAATAAAGATTTTAATTTCCAACGAAAAACACTTTAACAATTAAAAACTGCTGAAGCCTGCAAATTTAATTATTTTAGGCGAAAATCACTGAATTTAAATCTTTCTGTCATAAAACAATCATATAACAGAAAATGTTCAGAATTGTAAATCTTTTTCAAAATTTAGTTATTTTTGTTAAAAATATCCGATTTTCTGTGAAAAACATAAATATAACCTTAACCGCACACTGTTTATAAAATTAGAATTCTTATTCGAAATATAATGATTTTTTTTGAAGTGCCAATTTTTGGTGTATAAGACGCTAATGTAACCTAAAATATTTCAGAAATCAAAATTAAAATCTAATTAATGAAATTAATTAGATTATTATTATATTAATAAATTAATCAAATTAAAATCTAATTATTTTTGCTCAAATAACGCTAAAACGGTAAAAAAACGCTAACAAAACCTAAAAGCGTAAATTGCCGGAAAATGTATAACCTTTGAAATATAATAATTTTGTATTAAAATTACCCATTTTGGTTGTAAAGAACTAGCGTAACATAAAATTGTTCAAAATCGGGAATGTTAATGATTCTCTTTGTTTAAAAATGGAAACGTCCGATTTAAAAGCTAACATATCCTCCCAGTTTTAGAAATCGCAAATCCTCGAAACTTTAGGTTTTTATACTAAAATTCTTTGTTAAAAATAATAATTTTCAGCGAAAAGGACTTGGACTAGTATAATTTTTTCATGGATTCATTATATAATTGGAAAATTTTAATTTAAGCGCGCAAAAATGTTAAAAATGCACAAATATTTTTTAATTCGCACAAGTTTTCACATGATTTTTTCTCAATAAATAGACGATTGTTTGTAGGTTTTTATTTTTAAAATTTAAGATATAAAAAAACTTCAAGTAATAAAAAGCCCATCACGTTTTTAAGAAAAATGATTGCAAAATTTTCGAGACCACTGTTTTTTAGATAAGATTTGTCGAACATGATCTGATGACCTTAAGACTTTAGAAGGGTTACGTGATTTTGGTAATTGTAATTTCATTTATCGAGAAAGCAAGCAAGACATGATAAATCCATTTTTTTCAACAAAAAAAAAACAACATTTTTTTCAAAAAAAAAAAAAAAATGATTTGTGCAAAGTTTTAACATTTACAGGAATCCGGAAGTATGATTATTGACTCTTGGTATCCAAACGAAATCTATTTTACTAAAATTACTTTAATTCAAGATTATTAATGAATCTGTATATTAATTATTATTAATAAATTAATAATTAAACAATGATTACTATTTAATACAACAGTGGTTTCAATTAAACTCTTTTTTAACTTTTTCTTTTAAAATAAAATATCTAACATAATATAAACTGGCAACGAACTTCATATGATCTTCAGAGTTTTAATTTTTTCCTTATTAGTTTATAATACCTTGCTAAGGATATAATATGAAGTCAAAACATCTTGGCAATTTTCAATCAAATTAATCTGCATTAATCCAAGATTCAATAATTATTGATTCTTGGATTATAATTCCAGAATATTAGATAACCAGCTGGATGCTATATGTTTTCTATTATATGGTCCTATTTGAAATTTACTCTTATCTCTGCTATCTTCAATAAATAATATAATAATTAAATAATATAGGATAACCATCCAAAAGGTTTCCTCCATATGATCCTATTTGGAATTTTCTTCAATTCACTGGTGTTTTCAATAAATAATTTAATAATTAAATAATATAGGATAACCATCTAGATGCTTCCCCCTATATATGATCATATTTTAATTTTTCTTTTACACTGTTAAAAGAATCTGATCAAAATTTAATATACATGTGAGTAAAGTCATCTGCATATACCGTGAATTAGTTTTAATACACCAACATGTTGTAAAATTAATGCATATTGTATATTGAAGTCGGGAAAACAGAGTGCGTGAAAACACCAAGTTCTTCGATGCCTTTCTTAATTATTTGCTTATTTAAATTTTTCCACATTAATACCAGTGTTATTTATATTTATATAGGAGAAAATTTTATTCTTTATTATTTATAATTGAATATTACTGCCAGAATTGTTTTTAATTTACGTAAAGTGCAAATATCTGTCTTTTCTAAAAAAAATGATCAATATGCAGTATCTGAAATTTACCATAATACATACAGTCTGCTAATAGCGAGTTCGTATACTGAGAATTTAAATTTAATATACAAATGTATATTAAATGCATATTAAAATTGCAAACATTTTAACAGTGTCCCTCTGGTGTTTTTAAAACACAGCACTCATCTAATTATTGAGCAATCATCTAAAACATGGATTTATCTCGTATTGTTCGCTTACACCTCATTTCTGAAACAAGAAACAAAGGCTCATAACTAAAAGGGATAGTGATTAGTAATTGAATGCCGTTGCAGCCAAGCATTTAACACCAACTAATTTTGAAGCGCAAAGTGCAATAATTGTTCGGAAAAATCAATACACAAAGGAAGGAGGGTCGAAACTGAATGCATTGTTATTATAATTGAAGTGCTGACAAGCATGCCTTTGACATTTGCAAATCAAGGAGCGACCCTTTGTGCGATCAGTTACGGGTTACGGCATTACGCCAACGCAAAGGAAGAGCTGAGGTTATTTCTGCACGTTCGACAGTTCAGCCTCATTTTGTGGAAGCTGTTCTTATGGGTTGATAAGTGTGGTTGTAGAACGTTCTCTTCCTCAGTACAATTCAAGTACGTGACGCTCACGGCAGCGCCACATAAGTAATGCGTATCATATGGAACGGATTTCTTCCGATTGTCTGATACGGTATTGTACACACTCTACAGTCTATATAGCTACCATCTATAGTCTATAACTCTGTGTGACACACAATGTACAATTGTACAATGAACAATCTAGAGTTTGATATTGCTGACGCAATATAGATCGAAGATAATAGAAATGGAAAAGAGATCTTGGCCTTCACCGTGGAAAAATAAGATCGTGCACTGGTTCAATGACCAAAGGATCGAAATATCGATGGTTATCAGATCTACTGATTGGAGATTGAAACAGTCAGATAACAGAAAAAACTGGGGGTTCACTAAAGCTGCGGCTCAAATAAAAGTTTTTATATGTGTATATTTATTATATTGCTATAATATAATATATTTAAGATGTTATTTAAATATAAAATAACGACAGAACTTATCAAAAATAAGTTCACTATACCCTTACTACTTATAACCAAAGGTTATCTGAGCATGCATATATGCATGCTTTTAAATATTTTATGTTTGTTTCTGATATAATGTCTGAATATCATGTTTTTTGTTGTTTCTTTTGTTAAACGAAAAGTGTCTTATTTAATGTAATATTTTGTAATTTAATCATCTTCATTAAGTCGCGTCCAACAAATTTCGATTGCATGTGTGCTTCAAGGTAAAAATTATGATATTCATTAAACACAATGTCGAAGTGAGCAAAGGGAAAAATAGGTTCTTTATAAATATAGGCTCAATTCGAGGCTCAGTTACAATTGGGAACTTTTAGAACACAAACTAAGGTATCATTTTTGGACTTTTGGAACCAATAATGGAAATGGAATGGTTTTAATGGAAACCGCAGTTTTTCTGTGCTTTTCATGATATGTTCACGTCGCTCACGAAATTTTCAGTCAATGCATACAATTAATTGTTTCACTCAGAGAAAAAGTTGTCTTGAAACAAAAGCACCATCCTCTTGTCTGTTTTGTTTTGAATGACATGCATATATTTTTCAAACTGATAAAATTATTTAGCTGAAAGATTAGGTGAATTTAGTAGCATAAGAAAATTTTTTGTGACAAAAGGATTCCTCTTGAGACAAATGAAAATCCTCTTAACCATAGATTTAAAATGCAATTCGATTTACTTCAAGAAACATCATTTTCTCACGTAACGTAGCCTTTAGGTAGAACCCGATTTTACGTTCATACTGATCATTTATACTGACGGTGTGGTGAATTTTTAACTTCGGTAATAAATCAACAACTAAAATAAAAAATTGAATTTCAGTGTCATAATTGAAATGTGCCTAGTTGAAATTTATGTGATAGTTAATCCGGCTATTTTTGAATTATTTAACTAAGAAGGTACATTTTTAACCAAAAATTTATCACTTAAACTTTTAATTTAAAAAAAATCAATTTAAAATATGAAAACAAACTGAATTTTCTACCAGATAGTTGATTTTTTAATTAAATTATTGAGCTTTCACAACAATATGACAAATTTTCTACACAAAATAGTTGAAATATCAAATCAAAAATATGAAATTTGGATAACAAGTTGATTTTATACCAAAAGAGACGAATTTCCAACAAAATACGAGAACTCTCAATCCAAAGGGTGAATTTTCAAAAAAAAAAAAAACGCATTTGTAACAGTATAGATAAATTTGAACAGAAAGTTGAATTTTTACTTGAAAAAGAACCATTTTCGACCATAAACGGAATAGGTAAATTTTCAATTACCAATTTATTTGTTAAACAAACAAAAAAGGATTTTTCAACAAAACATTTCATTTTCCAAACAAAGAGATGAATTTTTATCTAAAATTTTTAATCTTGAACCAAAACATGCATTTTTAAGAAAGCAGTTCAACTTTTAAACCTTGTTGTTAAATTTTTAAACAATAAGATGAATTTTTGACGAAAAAATTTAAAAAAAGATGAATTTCCGGGAAAAAACAAGAATTCTCAACCAGAAAGTTGAAATTTTAAGAAAGAATTTTGTAATTTTTAAGAAAGTAATTCAAATTTAAACCCCAGCTGTTGAATTTTTAACCAAAAAGATGAATTTTTAATCAAAAAGATTAATTTTTCACCGAAAAAATGAATTTTTTACGAAATTGAAGAATTCTTAACCAAAAAGTTGAATCAACTGAAAAATAAACAATTTTAAACAAAAGAATTAAATTACTTTAAAACAGACGAATTTTTTATAAAATGGAAGAATTCTCAAACAAAAAGATTAATTTATTACAAAAAAAAAAAACAATTTTTTAATAAAATGGATGAATTCTCAACTAAAAAGTATAATAAAACCAAAAAGTATAATTAAAACGGCCCGAGGGTTTTAGAAATAAAAGATAGAGGTTTATAACGACTTTATTAGAGGATGACATGAGAAACCAAGTTTTTTTATCACTATTTACTATTTTTTTTTCTGTGATAATGATTTTTGATAGTTGACTCGATATCAAGTTCTTAGCAAGGCATTAAAAACTAATATGGAAGAGCAAAGCCGCTGAATATTGAATCAAGTTTGTTGCTAGGTCACATTATTGTAGATATTTTATTTATTTTTTTAATAATAAAAAATGATCTAATAGAAACCATGGTCTTATTGAAAAGTAATAATTGTTTATGTATTTAAAAAGTATAAATAGTATAAAATATTGCAAATAAAAACTACGATTGAGATAAGCTCAAAGGAATGATGATTCAAAAATGAAAAGTAATTATTAGTCATACATGTCTGACAAAAATTTTCCAACTGCAAAGAATTAAAAATGTAATCAGCGAATCATAATCTCTAGAAAATTTTTCCTATAAAATCATTAGTTTGAGATTATCTTAATCGTAATTTTTATTTACAATATCTTAAACTATTTTTGCTTATTAAATACATCACTTATGATTACTTTTAAATAAAACAATAGTTTCAATTACCTTCTTTTAACACTTTATTAAAAAATAAAATATCTGAAAATAATATCTGACACTCAATATCAACGAAATTTATTATCTTATTTACCGAAAAAACATATTTTGTAAAAACGAACATTGAAACGATTCCGAATTATGTGTTCATTTCGAAAATTTAATTCTGAAGCTACTTGATTTTTAGGTCGACTAATAACAATTTTTCAATTTCGTAGTTCAAAAAGTAACAATTTTCAACTTATGATATTAAAATTTTTAAATATTTTGTATGGTACAACTGTAAGTCCATAACTTATAAACTGTTCAATTTTAAACATTTTCTACCTGATGTATTTTACATTTGAATCGTTCCAATTTCTAAACTTTTATGATTCTTTAAATAATTTTTATTATTGTATCACGTTTTTTAATTTTTTCATAATTAAAGTGTTTAAGATTACATTTTGTTCAACTCTTTCTGTTTTAAAATCTAGCAACGTTGAGATTAGCAATAAACTTAAATTTCTTCTATTAAAAAATTTGTAATTATGAAATATTAAAATTTTTAAACTTTCCTATTTATAATAATCTAAACTTTCATGAATTCAAAAATAGTGCCCATTTATAAGATTTAGTTATGTTTTAATAGTTTAAATTCTAAATTGCTAAATTTGGAACGCTTTAAAGTTGAATCTAATAAGATTCAAACTTTTTTTTTAAGCAGCTCAATTTTTAATGGTGGAAAAAATATCTATCCTTACATTATTAGGTTTAAATGCTTTTTGACATTGTTCAAACCTGAGAATGTTTATTTGTTTCATTTGGATTGTTTAAACAAAAATCTTGTTTTTAAATTGTAAAACTTTCAAGATATACAATTTTCCAACTATTTAATTTAGTTTTTTGGTTTTAGTTCGGTTCTATTTGGATGGGTGTTGTCATACTGATGGATGCATTTAGGCATCTTCACTCCCAACTTGAATACTACCAATTTTCAAAATTGTGAAGATTTTTGTCTATATTTTAACTTTTGCAGTCTAGAACAAATGAACACATTGTCAGTTTTCATTGGGTTTAATGATAAATTTTCCAATTTTTAAAGACTAAATTTAAAGTTACGTAATTTTTTTATCATAAAATTTTTAAACAACGAAATTTTAAAGCAACAATTACTCAATTGTATATATTCCTCTATTCTTTAATTCATAAACTATTTTTATTTCCAATTGTTTAATTTGCAATGCTCAAAAATGAAAACCGAACATCCTTCCCTTTATACCACTAGTACATTTTATTTAGAATATTTTTTTCATTCTGAAAAACAAATCCAAGAGTATCAAAAAGAACCCTCTCCACTGATTTCAATCACGTGGAAAATAAATTACACCAATTAGAGATAAGAACGAGAATCGGAGATTAGAAAGCAATTGAGACATTCACTTAACCGATAAAGGTAGTGCATTCGTGACCCAAGAACTTGAGATCAGTGGGATGGTTATGGTCCAGTGAGACTCCTGTGAATAGCTTCTTCTAAAGTCTAACTAAAGGATTCGTTCGAGCGATAAGGGTTTGATTTCACATACTGATCCGGATACGAAAGCTGCTGGACTATACGATGATACGAACATGGATATCTTCAGTGAAGGAATTAGCACAACACGCCATGCGTGAGTGATTGACACAGAAACCAACCCTTCATGCACTTTACAGAATCAAAAAAAATGGCTACTTATTTCTATTGATCTATAAATTCTAAATTGTCCTTATAACACTAAAAACTACTGCGCAGAATTTCAGAAGCGTGTTTGATGTATTGGCCAGGTGCGTCTTTAATTTCATCTATGCGACGCTTTTAGAACTAATTTCCTTGACAGGGATCTAAACTATCTACTATCTAGCTGAAACCGCTAAGCAAGCTGTGTTATTAGTGGCTTCAGGGCTCGACTGAAGTACTGGTTTTACCTGCTGTAATAGTCAGGGCTTAAAGCAACGATCTATTAAGAATGAATCTAATGATCCCTGAACACCAACTTCTTGTGACGAAGAGCACTTGGATTCGAGAAATTTTCCAGTCAATGAAGCTCTTCTTCATAAAAAGGAAAAAACCTTATGAATTACTGTCTATTATTCAGTCCTGGATATCTATATTGTCTACTTATATACTGGTAGGAGTTTCCGAGATCTTGAATCTTGGATGCACCTATGGAAGCCTGTATTGGACGCATTTAATAGAATCGAAGACAGTGGCCCAGATAAGTGAATAGCATCCTTTGTGAGGCTTGTCTTTAAGAGAGAAAGGACGAAGATCGTAGGAAGTTCGTTGTCGATTTCAGCCAACTCGACGTCCTTGAAGTGAAAGAAGTGAAGAGAGTACCCTATTGTAGGCGGGTGTGTTCGTGCGCATCGTGGCCTCGAATCATTATACCACACCCACACGCCACAAGTAAACTTAGATTACGTGTCCTGGTCACCTTCCTTATTTGACAGTCCATTGTACTTCTATTAGATATTATAATACATTATCCGAAGAATCGTTATTTAATTCAGCGGTATTCAAACCCAAAGCCGCAGGCAAGATCTTTGCAAATATGTACAACAAAAGCCAATTCATGAATGAAGAGGATCATTTATTTCTACTACAAGCTAATAAATGTCTCTGGTACTAATTTGACTCTTTAGATCTAGTATAGAGATTGCCACATTAGAATGATATATATCTCTCCCTATATGTACAATCTCGATTCCAGATAACAGATTCTGCTATATTCTCATGGTGACAAGTTATTGAAGAATTGTTTCCATCGGAAAGAGACATTGGAGATAAAAGATGTTTTGAAGTCTTAAAAAATGGTACTTTTTCACTAATGCATGTCAGCTTTATCCAAGAGTAAAAAGAATTTCAATTTCCAATTCAAATTTTCTGGAAATGATGAGCTTGCTATAACAAGTTCCATCAGAACATGAAAGGCACCCATTCGTCGTTAAAGCCACCCATTCGTCGTTAAAGCCACCATAAACGTCAAAAATACGGTCAAGATTGAACATTGAAATGTATCCCTATTATTCCTCTCGTTTTTATCTCCATCGTCGTTACCAGGAGTAGTTGCAACTTTAGTATAGGCGGGCTTCGATAAAGAGTCCGGTCTCGTGACTCTCTCGTGGTGTCCCGTATATCAAGCGAAAAGTCACCTGATTGTGAAGAAGTATGCTTCTCAGTTTATATATGTGCAGATATTATAAAAACATACATAGGTAAATAGGACCTCGAGCAGTAAGTGCAACTGACATGTGAGAGAATACACGCGTTTCTCAGTCTCGCATCGTGGCTTTTTCCCACACGTGGTTTCTTAGACAAGCCACGGCCCCTTGCCCTCTCTTTACCTTCTGGGTTGAGTTGACTTCGCAGTCGTAACCCCCTTCTCAACCTCTTCGGTTTACATTGCATATCTTTTTAATGTTGGTTGCTACTTACCAGTTATAAAAAAAGTTTGTAGTTTTTCAAAATAAAGGGATTTGTGATAATATGAAGGTGAAGAAGGTGAGGAAGAACAGGATGAAGAGTTATTACTGTTGAAGTAAAATATATATGGTTTAAAAGATAAACAGATATGTACTATGGGAAAACGTTTGTGAAGTACGGTAAGAAGACTAGTTTTATGATGAAAAAAGGTTACTATGATATTAAGGAAAAACCTGTATTTTTTATCGGATGTCCTGAAAGAAAAACCTGCATGTGTTTCTAAAAGGAAGGCATGGTTATAGATTCTTAATCAAAAACACCTGTTAGGAAAAACTGACATTTTTTAACGGAGGAACATACAGAAAAGCAAATACCTATTTTTGGGGAAATAACATGTGCAGCGGGAAAACACAAAAACAAGATTGTTGTCTCTTTAACGGAAAACAAATTTTTTCCGCAAACTTCCATGTTCAAAGAGTAGAACATAGATGTTATAACTGAAAAGCTCTTGCCTAAAAAAAGCTTTAAATTCGTTTTAATATTAAACAGTGTAGGAACGTACGTATAGTACTTTGAGTTTTGACGAAGACAATAATTTCCAGAAAAGCATTGTTCAATTTTTTTCCAAAGTGTACATGTCTTATAGGAAGGCAATGCTCAAATCCTTTATTTCCTTCTCAAGGAAAACCACTGTCTCCCAAGAAAATATTCTAAATTTAAAAACTTTATGTATATCCAGTCTAGGTAGAGGACCTATCTAGGGGTAAATTTACAAAAAAGGTGTTTTTGTATAACATAAGTTAAAAATGCAGCTTTAATGATAATTTATTCACCCACCAAAGGATTAATACCTACTCGGAAAGAATAATTCGTCTCAAGTTTTTGTATTTCTTTTCGAGTGTTCTTTTTGAGGATCAAGAAAGGAAGCTTGAAGAGGAACTTCCGGTTCCATCGGTTTCTTCCTCGATTCGGGGTCGACATCACCTGGCGATGAGTCAGAAAGAGTAAAGTAACTTCCCGAATGCACCTGCTGCTTGAGCCCCGAATCGCGTAGCAGGTTCCATCCGCCATTAGCTAGCACGCTTCACTTTCTTACAACTCGAGCAGACTTGTCAGTTGAACTTTTTTGTCTGCTATATAACTATACTGATACTTTATAATACAGGGACATGCCGCAAAAAGAAGGGGATGAGTCTTCCTTCATTGCATGTGAAACGAGTCCCGGATTCATGGCCCAGCGACTTGTGACATTATAAGACACTACTGATTGGTCGCCTTGAGGTTTTTAATTCATTCCAGGGGTTGTGGCCGCGTAAAAGAGTACGTCACGGATTTGTTAAGTATGTTTTACAAAACTGAATGTAACTGTAGTTGCAATCGTCAATTTTAAAATTAAAATGTATGCGGTTATATAAAGTTAGATCAATTTTTTGTGGTTACTAAGGTACTCAGTTATTTATAGGGACGCCGAAATGATTTCCAGTGGTAGAAAACCTCAAATGCAATGTAGTTAAGGATGGAAAATTTCAAACTATAAAAAGTTTTAAAATAAAACCTTTCAACCGTGACTACTTTTTAAATTCAAACATTAAATATTACCCATAATAATCGCTGCTGGGTACGAAATTCTTACACTGAAAATAAAAAGGCACAGGAAAATGTTGTTTTGAATGCGAAAATAAAATATTTTCTTGGTCCAAGAAAACTGTCCTTCTTTGAAGAAAATGTATCGTACTTGATAATAGAAAATTAAGTTTATTTATACAAATACAGTTTCATAAGTGAAGAAAAATTTCCTTGGATCAAAAAAGTTATTGTATAGAAATAATAAAAGAATTTTTTTAAGAACTACGAATCTAAAGATCAAGTTTGGGCAACATACTCTTAAATGTCTTCTTTTAAATAAAAAATAAAAAAAAGAGGAAAGAAAAAGAAAGCAACCTCTATATCCGGTCATTGACTTAAATTTATAGAGTGATAACAAACCCATTTTTACGATTTTAAATTATTACTCGAAAGTCTCCGCTATCAAGGGAATTCGAATGATTAAAATAACCTATATGTAAAATTGTACATCGATCATTTAACTGATGTTGAATCATACTGCGACATAAATAAGTGGGACCTTGTTGAGACGATTCTAGGGGCGATTTTCTGGTAGTAAACAAGGTGGTTTAATTGAGATGACGAAGTTCATCTGCACCATGTGGACAATGTCACAGCAGCTGCATAATGGCTGATGGCACGTGCCTCGCCTGTTCCATATTTCACCCAGAAGGAGGACCAAATTCAAAATGATGAGGTCAGGTGCGAATCAGTTACATAATGCAGCTGCCGATCCTGATGATCCTGCTTAAAATCCGCCCACCAAGTCTTCTGTCATCTCTCTTCACTTTCCAAAAACATATTTAAGAGCAGATGGAGAAAATGACTATACATTATCTTTCAGCTAATAATGATGGGGTATATTTATCTCAATAGATACTTAAAGTCTCTTCCTAAAGATCTTTATTTTATACACCTATGTTCTATAGAATATGAATTTTAATTTTTAAAAACCTGATTTGAGTAACAATAAATTTTAAGTGGATAGAGAAAGGACATGTTTACAAAACAATTGAGAGTTCTTTGGGTTAAATGCAAATGATGCACTTGTATTTGTAGTCATCAAGATAAAATAAGTCTTTTGTCAATGTGTAGGAGACAGTGGCGACACTTTTAATGAATTTTCGGCGACATTAAGAAGATGTGGGAGGTCGCATAGAAGGTGGGCGAAAGCACACTAGAGGCTACTTAGAGTCTTAGATCCCCCAGGTCCTCTTACCACTGGTGAGTCACCATAAAATGCATTATACTTCCCTTATTAGTAGCGCAACCACATAATGCTTTATATGGCTATAGACTTTCTTTGAGCAAGCCGAATCTAGGCAAATTACGTAAGCTTTGCAAATAACAAATGAGCCTTTACAAATGAGTAATAATCTTCTTGTTCCTAATTGGAAGCATTACTCTCTTGATATTTAACATCAAAGGAACTGATTCTGAGGAAAAGCAATGAAAGATACAAAGGTGCATGTATGATTTGTAGAAACATATGTGTTTTTAATATCAAATATATTTATTTAAACAAAAATCTTTTCGCGAACAAGATCCACAAGTACCTATCATATAATGATAACATAATGTTAACAAAACGTACTTCTGAAGAAAAACATGGATCTTGCCGAACGGAACAATATAACATACATAGGAGAAAAAACATGTTTGTTGTTTTGTAGGACAAACCTTCCGTTTTATTGGAAATACTTTTCTGACAAGGACATTACCAGGTTGTCTACTCAAATCGTGGAAAAAAATTCCCTGAAAATTCCAGGTTTTTTCCAGGTACCTCAAGCTTTTTACAGGTATGATTTTTTGCGAGTTTATTACAAATAAGTTCCCTTTTTATTTTTTAGGAATTAAATTAACATTACAAGATATTCCTAAATCTTTTAGCATGATATATTGAATAGATAATTAAATAATGCTAAAACATAATTAATCATTTCTCAAATTTGTCTCTAAAGTACATGAATTTGAATAAAAATTCAAACACATTTTTATTGTGTCTACTTATACTTCAAATTTATTTTACATTTAGGTAAAATAATTTAAGAAGTATATTAAAAATTAACTCGAACCGCTACAAATTCCTAACTTTTCACGTAGAAATTTGGATTCTACCAAAAACAGATTTATTTTTTAAAGAAATTTAATTTAAACTTTAACCGCAAATATTTTTATTTTCATCCAAAATAAAGAATCAATTACTAAAATGATCAATAGCTAATTGCAATACTTGAATTTTTAACTAAAAAATGGACTTTTAAACAAGACGGCTAGTTTTCAAACAGAAAATTTCATTTTTCCAGCAAGAAAGATAATTTTTAAATTAAATATATGAATTTTTAACAAAAAAAGTTCAATTTTCAATTAAAGAAGACCCTTTTTTAAATATACAGTTAAATTTTACACGAAACTAATGAATGCTCAACTAAAATGATCAATCTTAATCGCGAATAAATGAATTTTAAACAAAAAGATGAATTTTTGAGAAAAGATTTCAATTTTGAACAAAGTAGTTTTATTTTTAACCAGCACGATGAGTTTTCTAGCATTTTAGACCATGAAGACAAAAAAAATAAAGTCAAAATTAAAAATACATGAATTTCAACAAAATATTTGCATTATCAAATACAAAAAAAATTTCAACCGAATGTTTAAATTTCAAAGAAAAAAATATCAATTCTTAAATAAAAATGGAATAGAAGAATCGTTTTTATCAACGAAGACGAATTTTATTGAAAATACATTAATTTTAAATCAAAAAGATAAATTGTCAAATAACAATTGACGAGTTAAATTTTCAGTTAAAAAATGCAATTTATAAATTTTGGTTAAAAACCAGGGTGGCGTTTCGGCGGACGATTTCAAATTTGCCTCTAAACGCAACATTTTTGAAAATAATTTATCACGTTTATTCCAAATATCCTTCAACAAAACAGAGCAGAAAATTGCAAAATTAATTAATTTTAAAAGAAACATATCCATTTTCGACTAAAAAATATAAATTTAAAAAATGAAATAGTTAATATTTTAGTTGAAAAAAAAAATTTTTCATTAAAAAATAACGCATTTTCAGGAAAATAGTTCAATTTCCAAACCAAAGGGACAAATTTTCAAATTGAAAGATTTATTTTCTACCCAAAATACAATTTTTCAACAAATTACCTGAATCTTTGTGAAAATAGTTGAATTTTTAAATAAAGAAGACAAATTTTCAACCAAATAGTTAAGTTTTAACGGAAAAAAAAATAATTTTCAATTAAAAATGGATTACTAACATTTTTAGTTAAAAAATTAATTTCAAGCTAAACAAGAGTTTTCAACTAAACAAGAATTTTCAACTCAAATAGTTTAATTTTGACAAAAACATTACTATAAGAGATAAATGGTCAACTAAACAGTACATTATTAAATTTTAAGTGAAAAAATTAATGTTCAACCAAAGAAATGATTTTTAAACTAAAAATACGGAATATTCCATTGGAATTAGTTAAACCTTCAGTTAAAAAAAATCACTTTCAACTAATAAAAAATTACTTTTTATAAAAAATAGTTACATCTTCATCCGAAGTGATGAATTACCAATTAAAATGTTGAACATTCACTAGAATAATTGAGTTTTAGACAAAGAAGATGAATTTTTAACTAAAATAATTATTCGTCAACTTAAATAGTTGAATTTGCAACCAAAAACATGAATTTTGAAATACATTTTTTAAACAAATATTCAATAGTTATATTTTAGGTAGGAATATTAATTTTCAATAACATAAAAAAACAAATTTTAAACAAAATAGTTCAATTTCCACATGAAGTTTATTTTAAAAATTCTTTAATACATGAGAGCAAAAAATTAGAATAAATGAATTTTCAAATAAAATTATGTAATCTTTAACTGGAATAGTGAATTTTAAACCAAATAGATTAATTTTCAACTTAAATGATGAATATTTATCTAAAATACTTGAATTTTAAACCAAAAAGATTAACTTTTAGACAATAATATTAATTATTCAACAAAAAGATTAATTTTCTTCAAAAAAATAAATAAATTTAAGAAATAAAAATAAATTTATATATATTAAATAGTTAAATTTTCAACTGGGAAAAAATCAGTTTTTAACAGAAAATGGAATATTTAGGTATATTTTTACTTAAAAAGGCAAATTGTAAACCAAAACTTAAATAATTAAGTTTTAAATTAAGAAAATAAGTATATTCAACAAAACAAGACGAATTTTCAACTAAAAAAGATCATTTTTCAGTCAAAAATTTTATAATTCAATTTCCAGCCAAAGAATGCATGATGAACTGAAATGAAGGAATATTCAACTGAAAACGTTTTTTCATTTTAGGAAAGAAATGATTTTCGACCAAAAAAGAAACAAATTTAAAAAAAATAACTCTTTTTTTCAACCAATAAAATGCATTTTTAATATGATGAATCTTAAAAAAATGAATTTTCACCAAAAGAGGTTCTTTTTCAATCAAGTAAATTTATTTCTAACCTGAAAAATTGAGATTGAACTAAAATGATGAATATTTAACTGGAATCGTTGAATTTTAACTCAAAAAGAATTAAGGATTTTTAAATAATGAGATTAACTTTTAAAGAAACAAAAGTGGATTTTTTTACCAAAAAATTTTTTTTTTGAACTGAATACGTTAATGTTAAAAGAAATAAGTAAAATTTAAAATTTTAATTATAAAAGGTCAATTTTCGGTTAAAAAAATAAAATTTAACCAAACAGTTGAATTTTTAAATAAAACGATAAATCTTCAACTGCTGGAATAGTTGAATTTTATACCTACCAATTTTCATCCAAAAAATATAAAATTTCAGTCAAAAATAGAATAGTTGAATTTTCCGTTAAAAATCTATTTCTTAACTACAAAAAAATTGATTAACAGAAAATTCTTTAATTTTCTACTGGAATAGTTAAATTTTTAGCCGAAAAATTGATTTTCAACAAAGTAGTTAAATTTTTCAAAAGAGATAAATTTTTAAATAAAGTGACGGATCTTCTAATAAAAAAAAATAATTTAAAAAAAGAGTTTAGCTCTTAAACGCAAGTGTAGTTGAATTTTTAAGAAAGAAAGGTAAATTCCCAACGAAATATGTAAAAAAAAATATATTACAATTTACAAATATTTCCTCCTCGTTTTATAAAATTTAGAAGAAGGAACTTTTAAATTGTGACAAACTTTGACTTTGATCGGTTTAAATTATATTTATTTATTATTTTTAATATTTTTTTATATTTATATTTCTTTACAGAAGCTCCCTGTCCTGAAATAAAACGATACTTACTTTAATTCATACTGTATATAAAGTAAAAGTTGTTGAAAATTAATATACATTATATTTTAAATTTAATATAAAGGTCGGAATAGTAACGGGCTGGAAAACTCAAAGTGTTTTCACTAATTCAAATCTTGTCCAATATTTGCAATTAAAGTAACCATCTAGAATTCGTTGATTGAATTACTTTTTATGATTAAAGTGCAACGTATGGGAGGAACTTTTTCAAAAAATTTCCTTGAATGGTAGAAATTTAATATGAGCACAGTTGATTGTAGGTTAAGTCTCTTTTTTATATGTCGATTTTAAATAAATTTTTATTTTTGGATAACTGGAAGAAGGTAGCAAATTTTATTATTAAGAATCGAAAAATACTGTTAAACTTATTTTGATTTCGTGTAAAATGAAATTATTTGAGTGATTTATAGTAAATTTAAATGTAATTTATCATACACGCTTTACAGAAAAAACGAAAGATAAAGTTTACATCGATTCCAGGTGAGATTCACTACAACAAAAATTAACCATGCTAGGTAAACTTTACATAAATAAAAAATAATTTACCATTTTTAACCTTGCCTGGTTAATCTTTTGCCTTATAATCCCTCCATTTTTATTCGAGATGTAGCGAGAATTACGATGCCAGCGCTACCTATCGTCGTATAACTTCATTAAATTCGAGAGAGACAGGGATTCCCATCTATCAGTTGCGTTTTGCGCTTTTTGCTAAATGGTATTAAGGGCACGTGATACGTATAGAAAATTATTCGATTTTATTATTTTTTCGTTCGCTCTGCTTTTTCCCTAGATTAATGAATATTTTGTCTTAAAAATTTAGAAAATGACAGTGAATATTCTAATGGACGGCCCTCGACACTATCTTGTGGGTTAATTTAAAAAAAAATTGATTTAGCTAAATTTGATGTGTGTGTATTTTGAGGTTATGTGTGTTACAATTCTCTCCCATAATTATTCTAGAGTGCTTAGTGACAGCATCGGTATGGCAAAGACCTACATTATTGGAATGACAGAGAGCTGAAAAAGGACCCTAACCTCAAAATAATGCACATGCATAAAATTTGTATTTAGCACAACAAATTTTTTTTGTTATTATTCCGCAAAAAATAGTCGAGAAACGTCCGTTATGATATTTTATAGCATTTCCGAATTCAGTTTTTAAAAATTTTCATTTTTGCGTAATTTATTTCGGAGGAGATATATCCGAAAGAACAAATTTTCTTCCCGTTTGCTGTTACTGATTTTACATATTTTACTGAAATATGCTCACTTCATCTCCTAATCTCGGTGAAACTTTCGCCGGAATATGTTTAATTTTTAACCGTTGCAATTCTTACCTGCAACAAACTTTAACCTTTGTTTTTTGCTGTGTTGTTTTAAATCTGGTATCCCAATTTATAGCTTGAATTCACTCATACTTTGACGTTTTCCCATTGCTGCTAAGGACGTCATAACAGACGACACCTTTTATTCCATCGTAGGATAAACTTTCGCCAAATAGCATGTAAACTTCATGGTAAACAAATTTTCGGGACTTCTCCCAACAAGTTTGGGAAGCTTTTCACACAATCACTTTGGCAATATTCCCAAACGTTCGAGAAGGAGGGGGGGGGGGGGGGCAAAGAATGACAGGAATTTTCCCAAAAGTTTGGGAAATTTCCCAGCATTTCGTGAGGAAAATTTCCCACATAGATGGAAATTTACTCATTAGTTTGGGAATTTTCCTGAAGTTTCTGCAGGGAAAACTCCCCCAAATTTAAGGAATACTGCTTGTCGGGGTTTTGTCCCTAATTTATTGTGGAATACTGTTTAAAATTTCGATAATTTCTCCATAATTTGTCAAGGGATATATTACCTAAGATTTCTGGAATATTAATAAAAAAAGCGATGGTCAGCTTGAGCGTAGTGGAACAGAAGAGCCTCGCCCTGAACAAACCCTTCTTTATCAGGGTAGCCTCAGCACCAGATAAGAGCTTAGCTATAAAAAAAAGGAGGGGATGAGGGGGCCTCAACCATCACCCCCTCTTGTGAGATCCAATGCACGGGAGTGGTCGACTGCTCTGTTAAAAACTCGACGCCTCATTTCTGTTGTGAGAGAGTTCGTACGTCGCGCTTTGGCGGATTTTCTTCTAAACTACCAGCACCAAGAAACAAGATTCAAATTAAAGCGGCAGTGAAGTTATAATTCATTATGATATGCTAAATAATAATTTAATTATTATACGTCATAATTGAATAATATTATTATATATTTTATTATCATTAGAAGCTAAGCTTGGGATAAAAACTTTATACTAATCATATAAACATCAGAGAAAAATGAAGCATAACGCATATAGCATCGATGAAAAATATGAACTATGCATAAACTAAGTAACAATTTTAAACAATTAATAATCCACTGGGTTTATTTTCGTCAATTTATATTATGATTTAATTGGTTACTTTCTTTGCTGTCCGCTAAATGGTGTAACCGCGTGGCATATGTAGAAATAAAACAAAATAACAAATTTAAATAAAATATAATCGAATCATATGATTCTTTGATCATTGATTTGGCCAATAATTGTTGATTTGACCAAATCAATTAATTTGATATACAAAAGAACAATGAGATAATAGAAGAAGTTGATTAATATTTATAGGTCAATACGAATATTTGAGGTATTATTCTCATAATTAATATAATAATCTCGTAATTACCATAACGTTGCGTAAAATTGACTCTTTGACAAAATGTTCCCAAAACTTTGGGAAACTTACTAAGCTCATTAGGGAAAGCCACTTAACAGCGGGAAATTTTACATGGAACATATTTTCATATGCTTAAGATATTAATTTCAAAACATGCTATTTTTGACAGTGTGCGATCAGAAGTATATTCCCGGTCATATACCAGGGTTTCCCGGTCATGTCGTAACCCTGTTTAAGTTTCTGGGGAATTATACATCGTTATATTGTCTTATCATCATTAACAACTGATTGCTTGCATGCTATAATTTTATGTGTCTTTACTAGATCAACATACATAAACCATCATCCGGGGGAAATGTCAAGGGAAGCACATCAAGACAGAAAAAAAGGCTTGTACCGAAACGGGAAATTTGCATCAGCAACAAAGTAACAAGCACACGATTAAAGTGCAAGTGCGATAAGCGACAGCTTTGCTTCCCTCGAGGGCATGCTGCCAATTAGAATTGGAAAGCGATTTTGTATGCTCTGCTAATTATACTTTAGTTGGGTCTGTGAATAGAGGTTTAAGGCGATAAGGAGGGAAGCCGCGCGTAATACGGAGGCATTTTGCGGTCTGTGTATGTCTTTAATTTGGATTAATTCCCTATCCAGTGGGAGTATCAATACCTGTGAGCAGCGAACAGCGGCGAGGACGTTCACTCGCGCTTTCGCGCTGCTCGGAAAGAAGCCAAAGTCACGAACTGTTGAACTCGAACCTTGAACCCTATGAAGATGGCGTGGGTGCAGGAAACGCAGATACGGACGAGTCACATTGTCACCGTCTCCTGCCCTCACTTTACAGCGGTTCTCAACCAGAATTCAATTTCACAGTTTCTAAAAACTAATGACCTATATTCTTCAGTTATTTTAATTTATTTTTTGTTACTTTTATTGATTGAGGGGAAAACCATAAATAGACAAATCTGAGGAATACAATGGCAGGATGGTTTTTTTCCCGATTCGCAAAAGTTTTTCTCGATCAAAGAAATTTAAAAACTCGAAATCTGAAGCCAAAAAATTTTCCAATTGAATTGATACAAACTGAGCAGCAAATTGAAGCAATCAAAACGGAATAACTGAATTGGAAACTTTTAAAAATGAAGTTTAAACGTTTTTTGATTCAAAAACTTTGTATTCAAATGCTCAATAATTTACACGTATAAAATGAAAGCTACTAACAATTTTTAAGTGAACAATTTTAAATTACAGTATGCAAAAAATTTCAGATATATAGTAAAAAAAAATTGTTAAGATTTTTTATTTAAAAAATTATTTTGAAGAGAAAATTGATTCGTAAAGTTTCGAAAGAAAGTTTTGAAGTTTTTTAAGTAAAATGTTTAAAATTTCCGCGAATGCAAAACTTTGAAATGTATATTCCAGTAAGTAAAATAATTTAAAACTTAAAATGATTTCAAAAAATTAAAAAAAATATTTATTGTTTTTTTAAATATATAAAGGAGAGCACTGATTATTTTAAAAAAATTGTTTAAATTTTATATAAGTATTTTAAAATTGTTCAGGGAATAAGAAAAATTTTATTAACCCATTAAATACCAAAAGCTATCAATTTTATAACATGAGTTTGACCGCAAAATTTATGGGTATAACAAAACAACAAACAGACCAAATGTACTATTCCTTATGTTTTTGGGTAAACTAAATTCAAATCTGTGGTCAAAATTCGAATATTTTGACTTCAAAATTAAATATGGCGGTTTTTGCATACAAAAATAGTGAAAAATGTTTGATTTTTTATTTCTATAATTTTTTTCAGACATAAAAAGCGTTAATATTTTAAAATTTCTTCAACCATCTGTGAAAAAAATTCTTAAACTTAAACAGAAAATTTTTATATATGTGCTTTTTCGTCCAAAAGAGCGGACGAAATGCAAAAATGTCCCAAAAACTGTTTTTCTTCCATCATCGTTATTTTTCTCAAAAACTTCAAAACTAAAAAAAAAGTTACATAGATTAAAAATCTCTTGAAATTAACCATTGAACACTATGCAATTTTTTCAGATTTTTTATAAAAAAATTTTGATTTTTCAAAAATCAGAAATTTGAAATTTGTTAAAATTTTTTTTTTAAATCTGAAAAAATTCAAGAATATTCTTTGACTAGTTCTAAGACATTTTTATTCCTGAAAAATTTGTATTAGAGTCTATAGTTTTTGGGAGATAATTGATCAAACTTCATGCGAATTCTTTTCAGCCGATTTTAGATTTTGGAAATTTACTTTTTTATTTATTTATTTCCCAAAAACTATAGGCTCTGGTATAAATTTTCTAAGAATAAAAATGCCTTAGAATTAGTCAAGGAATACTCTTGAAATTTTTCAGATTTTTTGAAAATTTTTTTTCCAAATTGCAACATTTTGATTTTTTGAAAAATCAAAATTTTTTCCTAACTATCTAAAAAAATTTCATAGTGTTCTATGGTTAATTTCAAGACATTTTTAATCCATGGAACTTTTTTTTAAACTTACAAGTTTTTGAGAAAAAAGCGATGATTGAAAAAAGCAGTTTTTAGGACATTTTTGCATTTTGTCCGCCATTTTGGAAGAAACAGCATGTATATAAAAAAATTTTGTTAAAGTTTAAGAATTTTTTCACCGACGGTTGAAGAAATTTTAAGATATTAACGACTTTTATGTATGAAAAAAAATTATAAAAATAAAAAATTAAACATTTTTCATTATTTTTGTATGCAAAAATCGCCATATTTAATTTTGAAGTCAAAATATTCGAATTTAGACCACGGATTCGTTATAAAATTGATAACTTTGGTCGTTAACGGATTAATATTTATACGAAAATTTGTAATTTTTTTGAATGAAAAATTTATTTAAAGTTTTTCAAATCATTTCAAATTTGTAAAAAAGTATCTAAAAGACTGTAAGGATAGTTTCTGAAGATTTGCCATAAATTTATAAAACAGAAACTACAATTCTTTAAATTTTGCAAAATTAAAAAAAATGTGCAGCAAAATCTAGATTTTTCAAAATTTCGAACAATAAATTTAGCAGCATTTTGAGAATTTTAAAAGGTTTCGAGAGAATAAACCAGTTTTTTACGAAGTGTATCGTCGACCCAAAATTTGGGACTATTCCAATATTTTTCAAAAGCTCGGCTAGTTGTCCCGCATATCATCGTTTCCAGCGCCCCCAATTTTTCGCGACGGCTAGAAGCCGCTTTTCTTTAGATTCCTGATAATATTAAAAATTGGTTTTTATTTTTAAAAATTATTTTTTAAAGACTGTTAAATTTTTTGAAACATTTCAAAAGATTTACAAAATTGTCGAAAAAATCTAAAAGATTTAAGGGAAATTTTTTAATTAATCAGGATTTTAAAAATTCTAAACGAAAATTCGAATTAGTTTAGAATATTATTTAGGAAGTTTTGAAAAGTTATTATTATTATTATTATGGAGTCCAAAGATTCAGATTTAGTGGCACAAACATAAATCCAAAATAAATTTCAATGCTCTGAATTGAAGAATCAATCAATGAATTAAAATTTTGTTAAATTATATAATTTTAAGCAATTTGAAGCTAGAAACATTAAAAATTGAACAATTACATTTTTTTTAAACTGAACATTTTTAAATTAAAAACTACATTATTTTTATTCTAAATAGTTTAAAAATCCTTAAAATGCTTCAAAATTTTATTTCAATATCTTGAAACATTTACATTTTGTTTTCATTTATTGTTAATTTTAAATTATATTTTTACCATTTTTGTAGAACTTTTAATCATCTTTTAAAATGATTCGATTTTAAGAATTGGAAGATAATTTCTATGTAAAAAGATTTGTATAAATCTTTCCAAATCTTTTTAGAAATTCTCTTAAAATAATTTTTCAAAATAGAATACGTAGTGTATGCAGATACGTCAATTTTTAATA
>JAAAKG020132380.1:4418-14525 GCA_010014905.2 Druon quercuslanigerum
ACCCCAATAGAGCTAATTTTAACCATCTTCCACTGAGAAAAAATAAAAAATAGGAAATGCCCCCCCCCCCCCCCCCCATAAAGTGTTGCAACACTTTTGCACAAAATCTTTGATCATAGGGACGCCTTTTCAAAAGAATGATTTTGACATCAATTTTATTAAAAAACTCTAAATAATTCATGAGATGTTGAAAAAAAAACTGTTTTTAGGTGTGAACTTTTAGGGCGGTTTTCACCCCTTAAATCGACGAATTAGCACTTTAAAAAAATACGTGTCTAATATTTTTTGAGGTACACCTCAGGACCTTTCCTTAAGTGTCTTCGTAGGTCACAGATGACGAATGTAGCCACAAAATTAAAAAATTAAAAATAGCTCATCCAATATGGCGGATCCAATATGGCTGATTGAAACACAAAAATCACGTGAGTGAAATGAATGTCGGCACTCAGGAGGTTTCTAAAGTCGATTATAAAGAATCAGGGGTAAAAATGGAGAAATTCATAATGGGGGGTCCAATATGGTAGAATGAAATTCTAAATTCACATGATTTGAATGAAAGTCAGTAATAAGGAGTTTCTTCGTTCCCTGGTGACAAATCCGTGGTCAAAACGTGTGGCAAGAATTATATTATGACTTATTGGATCCACTATTATAAACTTCTTAATTCAGACTCCAGATTGAGCATCAACGGCCAAAAACACCATTGTTACTGGAATTGAAGCTTCTACAACGTGTCCCCTAAGAGTTTACATTTTTCTTGTACCTTCTTCCCTTTTCTTTTGCACATCTCCCACACATTTACTTGGTGGCGGGAGGAGACCTACATTTTAAGGTGGGTTCCGAACCACCAAAATCAACAGCCTCAAGTATTTAGAGAACCTTTTTCTCTACAGGTACCGGTCCCACGTCTCTCCAGAGATGAACAACTCCCTTGCTAGGCTAGTGTTTACCGCATGGACCACAAAGGATCTTCCAGAGTGCCTTTTTCATCTTAGTCCACTATATTTGATGTGCCATTTTTAATTTCTCAATTTGGATTTAATATTAGCCATCAGCGACTTAAAAACCCTTTATTTATTTTTGTGGTTCAGTCTGATATATTAGAAAAGCCATATTAGATCCGCCATTTTTAGTTTCTTAATTTTGAGACTCGGATTTTTCATCAGCTACCTAAAAACCCTTCATGAAATGACCTTTCATGATGAATACGGAATTATTTATTTCTAACAGTTTTAGCATACAACGTCGATTTTGAGCCTACCAATTAACTAATTAAAGGTTTTTTTCACGTCAGAAAAATTGATGAATAATAAGTTTATTGCGTTTTTGGATATCGCATGTATTTATGTGCATGTGCATGTACACATAAGTCAACTTGATTTAAAACGTTTTTATGAAAACATTGAAGTAAATACATAAACCTATTTTCAATTATTTGTAATCAATTTTTTTTCATTTTTCGACTGGATTGAATAAGATTTGGCGATTTATTCGCATTATCCATAGAATTTGATTAAAAATTTTGCAATGGATTTATGAGATTTTATAAACAGTTTTAAGTGGATTTCAATGCATTTCATAAGATTAAACAAGATCAGAAGATATTTCGAAATATTTTACAACATTTTATGAGATGTCAAGGTATATGTAAATGTGATAATTTGATAAGAAAAATGAAGTCTTGCGATAAAAAATACGAGCAGTAGAATTCACGCATGACTTAGAGTTGGATTTACGGTTTCTACATAATTTATGTTCAGCTTACGGTTAAGCTTAGGGTGCAATACTCGGACATTCCTCAGAACATGCTCACTAAGGATTTTTCATGGGTCAATAATTCAAAATTTATATTCAAAATTAAAAATAGTTGACCCAACATTTAAAAAATATACGATATTGATTAGAAGTGCGCAGAGTGCTTTTTACTTAAATTTGGTCCTTAATTGTTAGAGAAAGATTTATAGAGTTAATACAACATTTATGGAAAAAATATTCTGTACGATATTATTCACAAGGCATCAATTTTTTAGGTAATGTGACTTTTTCTTCTAAAAAATGAGAAAAAAATACTGAAATTCTAATTAATTACAACTAATTAAGGTGTATTACTAATTCCCAGTAAAAATGATCTAATTTAAATAAAAATAGCTTTTCTTTAGAGATGCGTGCAAAACTTTTAATTAAATAAAAGAGTTTTATAAACAAAAAAATTCATTTTTAAACACTCACGAACTCCAAATTAATTGTGAAATTAAGGTTCATTTGATCAAGTTTAAAATTTTTTAAACTATGCTAGCCAATAACAAATCAATTTATATTGATTGTACACGATGACAGTAGTAAATACCGATTTAGGCCAGACGAAGTATCAAAGAGTAAAATCGGCTTATGGATTCTTAAAATAAACTTCCCCAGTAAATTTTACTCTATTGTAATATTTGTTATAAACTACAGGTAATATTGAACGTTTAGTACAGTTTACGAAGTTTTAAGTATTCTTCATTCCCCTCAAGAATCTGCAGGTAGTGATGATTTAATCTGCTTATTTCCTGACCTAGGTCATAGTCTAAATTTTATTTTTGTGGCTGGGTGTCCCTTATTAACGAAAAAATATTTTTGTTTTAAAAACATAATAATTTTAAGTTTCATCAGAAATCACTTTGAATTAACAAAAATATTTGTATATAAAACTAATTTTATAGTATAACAAGAGCTTTCATTGAAATGTACATGCATGTCATGGAATGAAATATATAATATAAGAAAGTATTTAAACACATTCCGAAAGATCAAACAAAGTTTTGAGCAAAATCAATTTTTGTTAATAAAATACTCAAAATTTTGACCATTTATTGAAAGTGTAAAATAATTTTTATGTTTGTTTCCAAAGAGCAAAGATTTTTCGGGATCTAACATTTATTTAAATCGTTTAGCTGTAAAGTGTGTGATTAAATTTCAACCTATCTCTTGCAAAGCAGTAAATGAGGCTATAACTCTATTTGTGGTTTAGATCTTGGGTTTCTCGACCACTCTGAAGCTGAAATCAAGATCGTAAAAGTAAATGAAGCTAAGAATGAAATTAGAATTTTCGAATTTAAATTCATGGAAAATCGAAGATCTTATTGTTAGTGAAATGATATTGACCACTATATCTTAGAAACTTTAGAGTATCTTTGATTTAGATTCAATCATATATATATATTAAAGAAGGATGCGCGTTAAAAAGATGAAAAAAAATTATAATTTAGAAAGGCTGCAAAAGTTGCAATTTGGTATCCAGATTTCCCACAAAAAGCTTCAGATATAACAAAATATATCTTATGTTCGCGCATCTACAATATAGCTGAAAATAACGAATAATAGTGATGTCTTTGTCATTTTGGTAGGAATAAATTTTTTATCTAATGCGAAGGGTTCTAAAAATTTATATTTAAAGCTATAATTATATTCATGTAAAATATTCATGTATGTAGTTTGCCTGAGGCTCACCTTCAGCTCCTGAAGAAAACATCCTCCTCGCCTAATAACACGTAAAATAATATTTTTTGACCCGTAACTTTTTGTGGAAAATCGAGGTGTCCATCTACAATTGTTCGACCCCCTCCGTATGCAAAAAAATGTACTCCGCCCTAACGCACGTTTCTGAAATGACCAAGTGTCCACGTTTACTTGAATAATTCTTCTAACAACATCGCTCCGTATAATTAATGTCCTCAAAGGCTAATGTGCTTCTCCTTTTTGTCCACACTTTGCTACGACGAGAAAGAGAATGTTTCATTTATTTTTGTTGACCCGCGTAAGGAGAACTCTTTTGACGCTGTCAGGACATGGAAAGATTCATATTCTGAAAGCGCTTTCGCGAAAAGAGTTATATTCCGGGATTAATATGACCTGGATTCGAGATATACTTCATAGAATGTATACTGCGTGCAGACAGTCGAGTCATGTTCATGCATGCGGATTTTGGCAGTGCGAGCAAAGGTTCTCCTTTAGTTCTTGCTTTTTATGGACCTGTAAACCTCGAAGCGCTCGTAAAGTCTTATCTACGAGTCACCCTAGTTTCTTCATCCTAGAACACACTGCGTTCATACTCAAAACATCTATTCCAATCTCTGAAGAAAAAAAGAGCTTGGCTAAGTATTCTAAAAAACAGACCTAACACTTTCCTGCCTCAGCATCGTTAAACCCTTTACAGTCAACCTTCATTTTTTATGTTCCTTCAGCTTTATTCTTTCTTATTATGAGTTATGCTTCCTGGAAGTATTTTTAAAAATTCAGGAAGCTCTTTTATCAAGTTTTACGACAAAATACGCCCCTTCAGGTCCTGAAATGTTCTATTTTTAATTGAGGAGCATTAGCAAACCGCGAGTTTTCTCTTGTGTATTGTAGAGAAGCTTAGTTAGGTATTGCGGCTTAGTTGGTAGATCCAACCCATTTCCAGTATTCTCAAGGTATTAATTTTGATAAAAAATGCATAATTACAGTTCTTTTCAATTCTTGGAGCGTATTAAATAATCCACTAATTAACGGGGCTAAAGTTCTACTTTTAACAGTCTAGGGAGTAAAAAGTGATGCAAGAGGTCAATAATGAAAATTACGCAGGCCAACAAAATTTGTACCCATAGACTAACCTAGGTGAGCTTCAAGGATTTTAATATCCCACAAACAAAACCGTTTTCAAGATTTATCCTGTACGTCAGGTATTTGAAACATCCTACCCTGAAAGTAAAATTTTTTAAATTTTAACAATTTACAGACGAGTACCTACAAAATTCACTTGTCCGAAAAGTCCTCACCCCTCCTCCCAGTTCTGCATAATATACTATTTTATAACACATGTATAATTTCAGTGAAAAAAATACTGATAAGTTATAATAACATACCATAAATCAGCCAAAATTTCAAAAAATTTTAGAAATTTTTAGGTATTCAGTAATTCCGTCTATTTAAAATTTTTCAAAAGTACTCTGTATTTCCGTAAGGGATCTAGAGGATAAGCATAAGAAATTGTCTCCGCACGTACAATTCTATATTAGCCCCATATATTTTTATCTATGTGAATAAAAAATCCCGAAAATTTATAATCGAAAATTTGTTTTTCTTAGGACGCATGAAGCAAGAAAAATACAACAAAATCGTTTTTCTCGTAAGTTCACTAACGGTATTGATAAAAAATATATATAAAATATAAGATTTAGTGAAACTGAAAAAATCACTTAATTCTGACCAAAAATACGGATAGAAAAGTGTTTTTGAATTTTTCAAATTTTTTCTTGGGGCTATTTTTTATGTGACTCCTTCAATTTTTCAATATTCTTAAGTTGCTTACTTTAAACATATTTTTTTCAAATTAATTGAATTAGGACGACATTAATAAAAAAATGTTCAGAAGCCAATTTTTACCTGTTTATATGTTCAGAATGTTTTTTAATTTATGTTGAAAATTTAGTCGTTGATTTTCACTACTTTTTGATTATTCTTTCTCTATCAATAACTTAATTTCAAGAGTATTTTTTTATGCAATTTTAAATCACATCGGTACTAAAACATTAACCTTAAAATTGAATTTTTTGGATGTTACGTATAGAGGAAAACGAAAATAAAAAAGAAATCTTTTTCAAAAACACTTCAACCGATTTTATATATATGTGTGTGTGTGTGTTGTAATTGATAATATTTCTAATAATTTTATATTTATAAATATATTTTTATTAAATAAATTACAATCAAAAAATTTACGATAAAAATAAGAAAAAATTCGGACTACAGGAATAGGTGAAAGTTTTTTTTTTTAACTTCGAAATTATTTTGAACATAGCGTCCCACTCTGATTAATTTGGGAGAAAATATGTCGAAGTCATTTAATTGTTTTTTACCCTCCCTGACCTTTAGCACATTTAGCTCTTTCATTGAAACCGGGTGGTCCACTTCGGAGAAAAATACATGTTTGGAATCTTCGTCAATCTTCAAACTCCTTAAAAAATATAAATTTTGAATTTGACATTTTTAGGCTTTTTTGTTAACATAGATACCGATATACGGTACCAATATAGGTTTTATACTAGCAGGAAAAACTTTTACATAACACCAGGAGTTTTTAGAAATTTCCAAAGTTTTGAAAATTACCGCAATTATACAAAAACTGTAAAAGGATCAATTTTTCGAAATTCTGTTTATAACAATTTCAGGTGATTTATGATACTATTTATCGATGCATATAAAATTATATAACAATAATTTCTCCTTTCACTTGAAAAAATCAATTTTTCCAGTAATGAGAATAACATTTAAATATGGACCTTTCGGGGTAACTGCTTCTAAGCACATAAAATTATTATAAAAAAATAAACAAATTTTTAATTGAAGTATATAAATTATTTTATTTTTGGTCCTCATCCAGCTGGCAGTCCCATATTTTAATAAATTCTTAAATTCCAGTACAAACATTTGTCAAAATTATAGCATATCAAAAAGGAAACATATTTTACATATTAAGCAAGTCCGAAAAATCCTGAACCATGTTTGCAGTTTTTTCTTTGAAAAGCAGTTTTCAAATTTATGAGAGAGAAAACTGAATAATAGAGAATTAAATATGTTTCTTAACGATCCCTTAAGAAATTAAAAAAAACGGAATCCTTTGAAAATTATCCTGCAATATTTAAGAGATATTTAAGAAAATACCATAAATTAAAATAATAATTGCCTTAAATTTTGTTTTAAATATTCAGGGAGTAATAAAATGTAAACACGTCTTTACCAAGCAGTTAAAAATTTTATATTGACTATGTTCTATTGCTAAGAATAAGGAGAAAATTCACGAAAATAGTGTTTATTTCCCTAACTAACGACAAGTTTACTGCAGAACTTTCTTGCAAATGTAGAATATGTGATATAAAATTTTAAAGCAAAATAAAGTTTTGACGACTAAAGATAAATTTCAAACTTTATTCAAATTTAATGTTCACTATACTCAGTAAGCAATTTTCTTATTTTAACAATCCTAATAATAAAGTTTTTATTAATTTGATTTTTGTACAGCATAAGTAGGATAGGTGAAGATAATAGCGATCATTTGATACATGAAGCTAAAATTATGAAATAAAATTTTAAATGTATCGTAAAATTAAAAAATTAAAGTTTAAACCATGCTATTTTTATTAATTATTAAAAGCAATTTGGTTATTATTTGCGCCAAAAGTAGGGTGAAAATTTCGGGACTGGTCTTCAAAATATAAATAAAAAATCTAATTAAAACCGTGCTGCCATTTTGGTAATAAAATTTTTATAAATTCGTATTTGCAGCAATAAAACATAGGTGTGCTTTTATAGTTTAAAGTCCTGTTTGTATGAGGATACATTTCTTTTTTATGGTGATAATATCAATAAAAGACTATTACTGTTCTGTAGCAATCAGAAAAAGACTTTGTGATTAAACAAATATAAGAAATGAGAAATAAATTTAGGAATAAATAGAAAAAGAAAAAACTAGAACTAAATATTACAAATAAATATTTGTTCCTTAAATATAATAATAATCGTAATTAAAGTTTTAATGTTGTTTTAAATTTTCTACCACATCCATAAAATCTAAACAAAAAGAGTAGCTAAATTTAATTGTATTAACTTTTAAGATTTACGGAAATTTTATATGATAGAAAAACTTTAGTATGTAGAATTCTCAATAAAATTTACTGTTCACAATCTATATTATTCATCAGGCTTGATGTTTATAATTTTACGAAAAAATTATTTTAACTTATCTAACATAATTTATACCACTTTTTATTATAGTGAATTATTTGTTAAAACTTGGAAAGATAACAATAAAAGTAAAAAAGCAGATAAAATATCTCATTTCACTCATCTGACTGATGCACAATGCATAAAACCTTTCCCTATCAAAAGAATGCCACTTTTATTGGAACGACGTCTATTTCATTCTGATAGAATCAATCCTTTTATTTACTTTTTAAATATATACTTTTGACGATTTTATCCGAATTTATGCAATCGAAATTTAAGTGGAGACTGCAATAAATCAGGATTATAATCTCCACCGAAAAGATAATTCGAACTACGATAAAATCATATCGATTTAAAAATAAAAATAAAACAATTTATTGTTCTTTATCTAGCTTTAATAAAATCGTTTCTAATTAATTTTTCGCTACGCTAATAAGTTCCATGCAGAAAAAAATAATAGAAAGGGATATAACTCTTTTCACTGTGTTTTTATAATAACACTGCAATGTTTTCTCATCTAATGAGTATTATTATAATATACGAATATATAGTATGAAATTATAATTCGATTCTATGTTGTCATTTTTTTAAAATATGACGGATTTTTTTGTAACTCGTTTCATCAAACGAAAATACCAAAAATACCATCCAATCAATCATTGATTGGATGGTATTTTTGGAATAACGCAAAAATCGAAAAACATGGATTCAGGGGTCAAAAGTTTAATTTGACATTTCTTCTATATCATTATTCCACTAATTTAGTATGAAAGTTCAGAAATATGGGCTAATCTTACAAAAATATTTTGAATCTTCCTAATCCTGCTAGATTCAATTATTTTCTTTATTTAAATATTAAAAACTTTAAACTTATTTGATGAACCTAATTACTTTAGGAACAATTTGAAGTGATAACACAGGTATGCACTACAGAAACTTTTGTATTAGTAAAACTAAAATTGTTTTCTAAAAAAAAGTCAAGAAATAGGAATAAATATGTGAAAAATGTTTGTATCTCGTTGCTGTCAACGAGTATAACCTACTAGGCATGGATAATTTTCGAATCTAGAAAACTAAGAAGCACATTTTTTTTAAAGAAGCTAAAACTATGATTTCGTGTGAGTTCTTTGATCTGCAAAAACTAAACCTACGCGTAATGGAAGTTATTTACATTGTCAGAAGTAAAGAAATGGAATAATTTTGAATTTAGAACCTAAACAATAAAAAACTTGTCACATAAAATATAAATTATTCAAAATTTAATAACTGAAAATAAAAATGGTTTGTAGCTAAATGATTTTAAAATACATTTAGTTTATAATTAAAACGCTTAACATTTTAATTCTAAGCTTTTCGAAATTATAGAATTCTAAATTTAAACCCTTTATTTCTAAACAATTTTATAATAGGAATGGTTAACATTATAATAATTTAATGATAACAAAATTCAAAATTATGTACATTTCGTTTAAAGTAATCAAGAATGCTTCTTTACAATTAAGATAAATTTATCAAAATTAAACAATTTCCAAATGAAATCCTTAATAATAAAAGCAACGGTAAAGTGTATAAGTTTAAAAAATATACTTTCAAAGAAACTTCATAAATGAGAGAATTTCATATTAAAAAATAAGTTCAAAAATTTAAGAATTATTTATTAGTTTAAATTTGAATAGCTTAATCTTTTATATATTTAGTTTTGTATTTGTAGTAGTAACATTTTTTGTGAGCCTTAAAATAAAGTATTCGATTTGGAAGCTTTTCTTATTTGTAATTGTATAATTTTTTATATTTTTCGTTTAGGTCTATTTTGCTAAATGTTTCACGAATTTGGAAAATCGAAATTAAAAGTTTTTTAAGTTCGAAGCCGTTTTAAGATCGATTAATTGTTGAATTTTAAATTGAAAAGAAAAACTCTAATTCTAAACTGTACTTTTAAATAAATTTAAATAACTTCTAATAAAATGAAATTCTTTTGACGTGACATCTAGAAGTTGATATTTTAACCAAAAAAAGACGAACATTCAAACAAAAAGAATGACTTTTAATAAAATGGGTAATTTTTTTACCAAATAATTACATTCTTAACTGAAAATATGAATTTCCAACCAATAAGATAAATTTTAAAAATAGAGAAAAATTTTCAATTAAACAGTAATTTTGAACCAAAGAAAAAAAGTAATTTTCACTTATAGATGAATTTTCAAACAAAATCATGTTTGATCGTTTTCATTATATTTACTTATAAAGTAAAAGATAAGTAAAAGTTAAAGTTAAAAATATATATATTTTTTCATTGTTGATCTTAGGTTTATTGACCAGGAAATATTTTATTATTAATTTTAGATGTTAATTTTTTTGTCT
>JAAAKG020132381.1:0-14525 GCA_010014905.2 Druon quercuslanigerum
AATATTTAAATAATTAATACCATAGCATCACAAAAAAAATCTTTTTCGGGTCTGGAGGTCTGACAATGTTTACTATACGTTTTTGATGTGGCAGAATCCGAATATTTTTTTCCTAAGGATATTAGGCAATTTTCAAACAATTTTCATTTATTTTAACGATTTTTATTTTTTCACCAATTCTCACCCCTCTAAATCATAAAAACTTATTTTCTACAAATAGGGACACAATAAATAATATTAGAAGTAATTTTTGTGGTTGGAATTATTCTTAAATATTTAAATAATTTATAACATAGCATCACAAAAAAATGTTTTTCGGGTCTGGAGGTCTGACAATGTTTACTATATGTTTTTAGGGTGGCTGAATCTGAATATTTTTTTCTTAAGGATATTAGTCAACTATCAAACAATTTTCATTTATTTTCACGATTTTCATTTTTTTCACCAATTCTCATCCCTCTTAATCTTAAAAAGATATTTTCTACAAATAAGGACACAACTAAAAAATATTAGGAGTAATTTTTGTTGTTGAAATTATTCTTAAATATTTAAATAATTAATAACATAGTGAGACAAAAAAATCTTTTTCGGGTCTGGAGGTCTCACAAAGTTTACTATACGTTTTTTGGGTCGCTGAATCCGAATATTTTTTTCTTAAGGATATTAGGCGATTTTCAAACAATTTTCATTTATTTGAACGATTTTCATTTTTTTCATCAATTCTCATCCCTCTAAATCATAAAAAGTTATTTTCTACAAATAAGCACACAATTAAAGAATATTAGGAGTAATTTCTGTTGTTGAAATTATTCTTAAATAGTTAAATAATTAATAACATAGCATTACAAAAAAATATTTTTTGGGTCTGGAGGTCTCACAATGTTTTCTGTATGTTTTTGCTGTCGCTGAATCCGAATATTTTTTTCTTAAGGATATTAGGCAATTTTCAAACAATTTTCATCCCTCTAAATCATAAAAAGTTATTTTCTACAAATAAGCACACAATTAGAGAATATTAGAAGTAATTTTTGTTGTTGTAATTATTCTTAAATATTTAAATAATTAATAACATAGCGACACAAAAAAATCTTTTCCGGATCTAGAGATCTGACAATGTTTACTATATGTTTTTGGGGTCGCTAAATCTGCATCTGTAGTCTCAAAACTCCAGCACGCTAGGGTTTTAATTTTTATAGAAACTCGTGAAATTTATGGTAAATGCATACAATTCATTTACCTTATCATTTATTTATTCTTAGAATTCGGTTTCAGCGACCCTAAAAATGTAATAAACCTAGTCTGACCCCCGGACTAGAAATAAAATGTTTACGAAGTTGTTTTAGGTTATGCCAGAACTTTGACGTTCTGGGTTTTTTTGGACCTCGGATTCAGATTTAGTGACCTCAAAAATATATAGTAAACAAGGTTGGGCCTCCAGACCTGGAAAAAGACTGCTTAATAGGCGAAATAGTGTAAGCGGTTCGAGAAAACGGAAAATAATAATTTTTCACGCTTTAAATAAGAAAAAAATGTTTAAACAAGTAAAAATCATTCAAATAATCACCAAATATCCTTGAAAGATATATTAATCTTAACATCAATTAATTATGTCGTTAATTCTGAAAAAGAACTTTTTAAGATTCTAAGGAGAGAAAATTGTTTAAATAATAACAAAATATGTTAAACAAGAAGTAGTTATCTTGATATTTATCAGCTTTTCATCATTTATGTCCAAAAATAATAACTTTTCACGACTTACTGAAGAAAAAAATTTGCTTAAACGAGTAATAATAAACGAATAATAATAAAATACTAGGCAAATATTTACTTATCGATTAAAAATAATTCATGTTTTTAACAAATCCCAAAAATACCGTCTTTAGCATGAATTTGATAAAAAACTGTTATTTTGCATTTTATGGCATATTTTCTGGGCACCATAAAAGGGTACTGGAAGAAGGTTAAAGTTAAAAGTTATTAAGTAGAAATTATTCTTTAAAGATTGTTTAAGTGGCGATTATACTTTAATTTAGAAAAATTTCATAATAAGTCCTCCTTTTTTCCAATTTTTCGAGAACCAAGATTTTCCCCTTTGAGCCCCCTGTTAATTTTTAAATCCTTGGGCACAGGTTAACAATGGAAAAAAAATACGAAAAAAGTCGAATTTTTACGGGTATAAATATGCATCGCCCTAAAAGTTCTGAAAAGCAAACTAAATTGCACTTTATTCTCATTTAAATTACTTTCTAGACTCCTGAAGGGAAATCCCAAAATAACTGGGTGGATATTGTATAGTATTGAACATTTACTACTCATTATTTATTTGCAAGAGAGAATTTTTCACACTGGAATCAACACTTGGCAAGTCGTTGTCGCGTCTTTTTAAATCCAATTAAAATGAGTAATTGGTACATAAAGTATGCCCGGAGTTGATAAGTCGAGTTAAACGAATTCCCTCGGGTTCCCATAAAAATTAACGAACACTTCAGCCCAGCACAAACTAGGGAAGCGAATAGCATTTTATTTCAGTGATAGCGGATTCAATATTTCAATTCAATTCAGTTTTTGTTCGTGAAATCTGCATATGAAAGCCTTTCAGTCGAATTTCGTTGGATCGCATAAATTTTGACGAGACTATTTCGTCCAAATTCGTTCTATATTTCTCTATAGAAGATAATTGAGGTTTTGTTAGTAAATCCAATTTTCTTGGATAAAAAGTGATAGTTAACACTTTGATATAATAGCTAATACTTTAGAGTGGTCCAAAACCGAATTGGAATTATTTTTCTTTTTCATTTTTCACGCTTTTTGTAAATTTTGAATAAAATTTCTCAATATCAGGCGTATCGATATTAGCCTGTTTTATAAGGCTCGTAAAACTCCCATAACTGAAAAACTGAGTTCCGAGAGTTTTTGACGCTAAATATTCTTTTTGTCTGACCCCCATTGAAAACGCTCCATTGCATGCTCGTGAAGCAGGCGCAATGTGGTTACTTACAAGCCTAGTGGCCTTCACAAATGCGAAATTCGCCGCCGGGCCAACATGAAACTTTACGCCCGCTACATAAAAGAGTTTACGCCCGCTCTATCTGCACTGCACCACGCAAGTGGAACGCCCGGCAGAAGTGGTAATTTCATATGATTTAAACTGAAGTGCTTTTTCTTTGAACCCTGTCATTAGAAAATATTTACGAAATCGAAAAGGGGAAAACAAGAGCATAGTAAAGGGAAAAGGGGAAAAGGGTAAAAGAAAAAAGGAAAGCGAGAAATGGAAAAAAAAGAAAAATAGTTAAGGGAGCGGGGAAAGGTTGGAAAGGAAAAAAGTAAAAGGGGAAGGGGTAGTCGAAACAGAAAAAGTGAATAGGAAAAAGGAAAAGGGAAGAAGAAAATGAGAAACCAGAAAAGGTGAAGAGGGAAAGGAAAAGGGACAAATGGGAAACGGGGGAAAGAGAAATTAGGGGGGAAAGGGAAGAATGGGAAAAATAAAAAGGGTAAATGGAACGGGGAAATTCAGAAAGGGGAAACGTTAAAGGCGAATTGGGAAAAGAAAAAATAAGAAAGGATGACAATTGAAAGGGGAAAAGAAAGAGGAGAATGGGGAAATGCGAAAAAGGGAAAAAGGGTTAAGGGACCGGGGAAAGGTTGAAAAGGAAAGTATTAAAAAGGGAAGGGGAAATCGAAACAGAAAACGGAATAGGGAAGAGGGAAAGGAAAATGGACAAATGGGAAAAGGGGAAAGGAGAAACAAGAAGGGAAAGGGAAGAATAGAAAAAAGATTAAGGGTTAAGGGAATGGGAAAATGGAGAAAGGGGAAACAGTAAAGGGGAATAAGGAAAAGGAAAAATGAGAAAGGATGAAAATGGAAAGGGGAAAAGAAAGAGCAGAAGGGGGAAATGGGAAAAAGAGAAAAAAGATTATGGAAACGGGGAAAGGATGAAAAGAGATAGGTTAAAAAGGAAAGGGAAAAGGGCAGAGCGAAATAATAAAGCGTATAGGGAAAAGGAAAAGGGAAGAAAAAATGATGAACCGGAAAGCGAGAAAAGGGAAATGGGAAAGGAAAAGTGGAAATATGAAAAATTAAGGGCGAGCGTGGAGAATAGGAAAAAGAAAAAGGATAACGGGAACGGGAAAATGAAGAAAAGAAAAAAGGGGAAATGAAGAAAGGGGTTGGAGAAATTGGGAAATAGAGAGATGATTAGGGGAAATGAAGAAAGGGGAAAGGGGAATGGTGGAAAAGGATAGGTTAAAAAGTAAATGGTAATGGGGGAAAGGAAAGTGGAAGGGGGAAAATAAACCGGCAAATTAAATTGGAAAAGGGGAAAGGAAAATTGAAAGGGGAAATGAGAAAAGGGTAAAGAGGAAGGGAAAAGCTTAATGGGGAAATATGGAAAAGCGAAAAGGGAATGGGAAGACTAGAAGGGGAAACAGCTGGAAAGGGAAAAGGTAGAGGGGAAATGAGAAAAGGGAAAGGGGCAATGGTGAAAGGGAGAACTAAGAGAGATACAGAAGGATTTCTCGATCCAGACCCTATTTGGTCGTGTGCACCAATTTATTATTGTTTTTATCTTGAGTTCCGCAAGAAATTTTCTTTTTTTCTTAAATTTTCAACTTTTCTTTGTTTTTTAGTTATGCACAAAAAATTAATACACATCAAAGAAAATTATTTTAATAGTAAAAGTTTTGTAAAAACTGTCAATAAAATTATTAATGGCTCTAAAGTCTAGTGCGAAAGGTTGTTTAACAAAATTATTCTCTTCGATGTTTTTTAATTCAAAAATCAGAGAAAATCGAAACCTTCTAGCATTGTTCTAAGACAAGGTAGCTATAAACAATGATAAATTATTTTATAAAATACTCTATAAGCTTGCATTAATTTTTAAGAAAATATTAATTTAATGTTAATAAATGGCAAAAACAAGTGTTATTTATCTTTAATTAGTTTTCCTCACTCCAACTGAAAAGTTGAAAACAAATGGAAAATCAGAAAAAAAATTTAGTAAAAATAATTTGTACTAAAACAATTAGCAAAAAATAAGAATTATCACCAAAAACTCGCCAAGCCCAATATTTCAGTCAAGGTGGTTTTTTGGGACCCCACAAAACAGGCTTCTGGGGGCATAATTTGAAATTTTATTATTTATTCTAAATGTTCCAGACTCTCTTTTTCTTATAGCTAATACGTGTTTCACTTTATTGTGTTTGTGGCACCTCTATATATTAATTAAAAAATTTAATTTTACTTCATAATCCTAAGCCGTTAAAGTGAAAAAATACGAGCTTCCTTTCTAGGCCAACCCAAATTTTAATAACGTCTTTTTATAAAAAAAAGTCAATTTCACATTTAAGCTTCATAGTTTAAGGTAAAATATTTATTTTAATGAAATGCTAATCGCAATGGAAAGGGCCTGAAACACCGTGCCGGACCTATACTGGCCTTTTTTTTAATTGTTGTTAGAAAACAAATGATATATTCTCAAAAATTATTTACCCCTTTTTCACAAATTAAAAAAAAACCTTACTTTTTTTTAAAAAATAAGAAAATGAAAAAATTACATATTTCCAAAAAAGGCAAATTCATTCTTTACTTTTATTTGCTTATCGCAATTAGAAGAGTTAAAAATCGCAAAAATAGACGAAATCGACGAAAATCTCAAAAGAACCATTCTTTTCTCTTTTGATATTATCTATTCAATATGTGAAAATTTTGATTCAGATTGGAAAACTTTTGTTGTAACATTTTTTACTTAATAAAAAAATTTAAACATTTTCTTTCTAACTTTTCAGTGAGAGGCTGTTCAGTTCATTAGATCTGGTAAAAAATAATGTAATAACTAAGTGAAAATAATTAATAGTTGGTTCGAGAAATTAAAATAATTGTTTGAAATGTTATAAATAAATTAATGAGCAAAAGTAATTTTTTATGATTCGTAATGATTAGCTACATAAAATAATAATTAGTTGAGAATAGATGCAGTTAAGCTACTATTTAAACCATTTTTATAAGCAAATATAAATTTTGAAAATTCTGACCATTTTTTTATTAGTAGGAATAATTTTCTAGCAGAATAAAGTTTTATCCCTATGGGAGAAAATATAGGGACCAAAGCGTACTTTTTTCAACGCTTATAAGGAACTTATTTCGGGCTAAAAAATTAACAAATGTAGGATAAATTCGTAAGATTTCAAAACAACTTAAGTCAGATTCAAAAGAATTCAAATTAACTGGAAAATTATTTTAAAGTTAAAAATTTCACTGATATCCGTAAACTGGGAAAAAGTTGAGAGGAATTCAAGGTAAAGCAGAAGAATTTCCTGAAATTTTAACGTGAATTAAGCAAATTCAAATTAATTAATAACGATTTAAAAATATGAAAATATTAATTGAATTCAGTAAGATTGAAATAAGCTTAGAAACATTCAAGGGAATTGAAAAAATTTAGATGAAATTCCTAGGAATTCAAGATTCGGTTAAAAAAATTCAAAAAATCAATTAAACTAAATTAAATTAAGTGAATTTAGAAGAATTTAAGTAAATTAAAAAATTGAAGAAAGTCCACAGAATTCAAAAGAATTCAGAAGTGAATTTAGAAGAATTTAAGAAAAATAAGAATTTGATCAAATTAAAAAAAAATCAAACTGAATTAAAAAACAATCAAGTGAATTCAAAACAATTCATAAATATGAAAAAATTCACTGAATTCAGAAGGCTGCAAATTATTTTACAAAAATTAACGAATAAGTGAAACAAAAACTTTTTAAATGGTTACTGAGTTGAGTAGAATTTAAAAGAATTCAAAAGAATTTGGGATAAATTGTTAAGAATTCTATGCGATTTCCAAATGAGTGCAAAAATATTTTAAAATCTCCTGAAATCTTTGAAACCATGCTAAATCCCTCACTTCGTGTAAAATATTTTTGGAAATCATTACCATATCCTATCCTGTAAAATCCTGTAAAATCCTTTAATTCCTGCCGAAATTCTAAAAAATTCTTTGAAACGACAAGCAAATTTTGTTTAAAAATCTTTCGAAATCCCTTGATTTTTTTAAAGGTCTTAAAAATTCCTAGAAATATTTTTAAATATCCTAAAGTATTTCAACTCTTTTAAAATCCCATTAAATTATTAATATCAATAAAAAATTTCTTTGTAATATTTAAAATAACGTAATTATATAAAATCCTCTAAACTTCTTTTAAATTTTTTAAAGCTCTTAAAAATGACAAGAAATTATTTAAAAAAAAACCTTTAAAATATCGAAAATCCTTTGATCATTTTATCAATTGATCCTCAGGATCAATAAAATTGAAACTTTTAAGAATTAAGAAAAACCCATTGAGTTAATTAGAATAGAGCAGATTTAATAAAATTTAAGTAAATTAAAAAAAAATAAAGAGTATTCCAAAGAATTTAGCATAAATTAATAATTATTTAGGGTGAATTCCAAATTTCTTCAAATCTTTAAACACCGAAAAAATATCTCACTTCTCATGAATAATTTCTTTAAAATCCACTAAAATGTTATAATATTCCGTGAAATTCTATGATATTTTTGGAAATAATGGGAAATGTATTAAAATACATTAAGTGTTTAAAATCCCTAAATACATTAAAATCCTCGGATAAATTATAAAACAAGTTCCATATCTTCCGAAAATTTAGAAAAATTTTCATGCTAAAATATTTCAAGGGCTTTTAAATCACTTCTAATTAATCAAATTATTTTTAAAAAATACATGGAATCTTTTAAGATTGCTTAAAATAATTTAAATTAAAGTTCCAGAAAATGCCTTATTAATTTTAAAAACACCCGAAAATCTTAAAAATTCCTTCAAATTGTTTTAAGCTATTAAAAATTTCTCGAATTCTTTATAAATACCCTGAAATATTTTAAAGAATTCAAAATAATTCAAAAATAGGTATAGAATTAATGTATTGAATGAGAAATAACTATTTTGAGCTTTACATTTGAAAATGTGACTAATAGTGACATTGTTTAAATAATTATACATTTTTTGCAATTTGAAAAATATGGCAGCCAGAAATCTCTAGAAAGATATTTTTAGTTGGTTATCACATTGATTTGTGACGAAATAGTATCAATGAAAAAAAGGTTGCAAACTTTTTTTATTAGATAACCAATTTTTATTTGTCTGGAGTAAAATATCCGCAGGTTTTGGTTATATCTGAAAGATATCTGGGCATTTCTGAAAAATTGAATTCAAAATTTTTTTGCACTTTTATTTTGACTTTTTTTTTGGTCAAAATTTAAAAAAAAACAATACTGTTTCTCTATTATTATATTATAGCATATTCTTTCATGTGAAATACCTTAACGTTTAATAAAAATTTGTCATACGGATTTAGAAATATCGACAATTTAATGAAATGTGATTGCAAAATTCAATATTACGTAACTCCCAATATTTTTAAAATATTCAAAAATCCTCTGTGGGCACCAAATGGGCTGTATGATTTTACAAATTTTTATTAAAATCGAACGATCACTTACCGACCCTTATATTACTGACGCATACTGGCCGATATTTCAAAAGATTCAAACACCCATATTATAGGAATATACTTCTGGAACTTTTGGAATATTTTTACGGGATATTCCAATAATATTAAATGAAGACAAAAATGTCCCGTACGTGCTACATAGTATTTTACTTTCCGAAAACTTTCAGAAAGTTCAAGGTAATGCTTGAAGTCATTTTTAACGACGAATTCAACGATGACCTTTATTTTTATCTTGAAGATGACCTTCAAGATTTTTTCAAAGTCGACTTTTTTAAATAGAAACTACCTTTTTTTAAATCGTCAATCGATACAGCGGCAAATTTTACTTTGAAATAAGTACCCTGGTCATAGGTACATTGCAACCTTGAAGGCCACTCTAAGGTCATTTTAATTTAAACAAGGTCTGCATACCTCTGAGTCAAGGTCAAATTAAACCTATAAATTGAGTGCAGAATTGAACGTAGAATGTACAGCTTTATCGATTTTCGATAAAAAAATAGGGTTTCCAATAGAAAAAATTGTCCTTGAAATCACCTTGAAAAAGTTACTTCTCGTTAATCTGGATCGTTACAGAAAAATGTGAAAAGCTTCTATTCCCAGTTGTATGCAGGCCATGTTTAAGTTAAAATGACCTTAGAGTGACCTTCAAGGTTAATTAAATCTCAAATTTTTTATGGAAACCCCCTTTTTACATTGCAATCGATAGAGCTGTGAATTCTACTTTCAAATCATTATCCAGGTCATCGGTTCAATTTGACTTTGATCCACAGGTATGCAGACCTTGTATAAGCTTAAATACCCTTAAAGTGACCATCAAGGTTACAATGTGCCTATGACCTGGGTACATATTTGAATGTGAAATTTCCTGCTCTATCAATTTCCGATGTAAAAAAAGGAGTTTCCATTAAAAAAAAAAGTAAACCGGGAAAAACCTTGAAGGTCATCGTTAAGATTAAAATAAAGGTCGTCATTGAATTCATCGTTATATGTTACTTTAAGAATAACCATGACCTCCCTTAAAAATATCTTACTTTATTAAATATTCAGCCTTTGCGGGACTTTTGTGACACCCTATGGACACTAGTTTTTAAGAGCTTTTAAAAGTCAAGGGAAAATTTCCAGATGGGCGTATAGCATCCGTTAAACTTTCGAACGGTCACGGATCATTTCTGAAAGTATTCTTTCTGAACGATAGCCTTTAAGAAAAATATCACTTTTGAATACCAGTTATACACATAAAACTGAAAATGCCCCGGGCACTTTATGGCTTGTCCCTGACAGTCATCACGTTCCATGCTATCGGAAAAAAATTATATTCCCTGAAAAGTTTTTCTAAATTCTGCCAATATCTGTATTCCAAAAATGACAAGAGCTTTGCACAAAGCGATGCTCGTTCAGATTTTTATGAAATTTGAAATTCATTTTTACGTATTGAAATAGAAAATTTTCGACTTAATAATATTAATGGAAACAATTAGACATTATTTACAAACTATTGGTAAAAAGTAAAACCTCTCATTCGATTTTAATAACCAACTTAAACAAAATGTATAAATAATATTTCGTGAAACATGGAGGTTTTCTGATGTTCTTGTCTAAAATTTCGTTAACATTCGAACGTTAACTCTACACAAGATACCTGAATAATTTGACAAATTACTTATCTCTAATGGAAACCCTGGAAAGAAGCAAAGGTAAAAACGCCGCCAAATAATAAATTCTTACTACACGCATAAAAAGTGTAGCTGTGACAGGGAAGTTAATCCATGTGGCAGCTAAACTTTTGGTTGAAAACGAACGAGAAAATGTGGAACATTCTCTGTAACAGCTAAAGTGAATATCTTTGACCACTTTCACTGCTTTGGCGATAGTGTGTAGTCAAAAGAAACATTAAGCATAGCAGGAAAAGAAATATTTAAATTCAAAAAGAATGATAAATAATCGAAATATAGTTGCTGTAACTATAACCATGCAAACGACAGAAACCGAAAAGCTTGGGAGGTTATTTTCAGACTTTATAATTATGTCGGTTACGTTATGTGACATTTATAAAGTGTAAAGTACAAATACATTATTCTTTTTATTTCCTTAATTCATGCAACCATTAAATATGTATGTGTAATTTTTTGTATTATAATTAACTCAATTAAATGACAATGTAGAAATAATTAAACTATACATTTAAACATAATTGTATTAATTTTAAATTAAACTAAAAGGGAGTTAAAAAAGCATTAATGATACAATAAATAAATGAAACATAGTTTAATTTTCATTTGCATTCTTTAAACACATACTATGCAACAAGATCTTACAATTTTTGAGTATATTTTTCACTAACTGATCCGCCATTTTTGAATAATTTAATATATTTATACTTGCTGTAAATAGTAAATTTAAACAGAAACAACATTGGCAACATTTAAACTTCAGAAATAACAATTTAATCTAAACAACCTAACCTTGCGAAATGGCGCGAACTTTGCGAACTGACTTCGAGTTGCTTAGAGTAAGAATGTATAATAATTGGATACACATCGCGTCTCTCATTTGATTAATGATTATTATTTTTTTAAACCTAAGCTTTGCTTAACTTCTTTCATCGAGATGATATTACACTTCAAGTTTCGCCGCCATGTTAAGTACATTATTCAATTAAATCGCAGACATTTACAACATAGCTCGTACAGCGATAGTTGGATTCATCATATCTGACGAAAAAGTGGTTGCCATTGGAATATATATTTCCATTTCGTCTAAATTTTTTAGTTCATTCTACGATATTGAAAAAATATACAATTTACTGAAAATAATCATTTCTCTGGTTTAGTAATTGCAAGCCTCTCTTTAAAATGAATTATTCTGACATAAAATTCTGTAATATAGTACACATCATGTTTTGTTTATAGAAAAGCTTTAAATGTCACTTTCTTATAGATATTGCTTCTTGCGATTATGCATGCCATATTAAAAGGTATTATTGCCCAAAAATGCTTTATTTACTAATAGTATTTGGCAAATTTAAGTGATCTCACAACATTCTGTTGTCTACTTTTTATGACTACTGACACACAGCCACACACACACACACACACACCCATGTATATGTTTATAAGATAATTTTGTATGGCATGCTAATAAGAATTTATTATTTGGTGGCGTCTTTTACCCTCGTTTTTTTTTAACGTACTATTATGTACTATAATGTAAATTATTATCTTGATGATGTATAAAATTTTTTTATCATGAAAATAACTATGCGATAAGTTTGTGTGTATAGTTTAAATTTAAAAGTTCTACCAAATTTTGTGTCGTATATTACATAAAACTCTTATGAATGAGAATGTAAAAATTAATTTAAATTGAGTGTGAGATAACATACGTTTCATTTGGATGAGTAATTAAAAAATGATTTAGAAATAAAATTATACTAATAAATAAGAAATAAATAAAGCAAGATAGAAGCATTTACATGAACACAGTAAAAAAAGTGTTCAACAAAATGATACCGAAATCAATATCATTTTGATATGCAACAAAAATGATACCAAAAATAAAGAGCGTTTTGATCGGCCGGAGTGAATGATCGACTTTTGAAATCATAATGATCTAATTCGGGATCACGTATGAAGTCAAACCAAGATAGCTGATGTTCTTAGAGTACTTTAGCTCATATGCAAACTTTTTATGGTTTCTGATTGTGCAATGTACTCAAAAAGTTAAAAAAATGATGAAATCTGCTATTATAAAATATTACCTGCTAAGTGTAATTGTCACTTGCGTGCTGTTAGATACCATTTTTAATTACGACGCTATGGCACCGGCGCCAAGCATTGTCCGCCATTTTTTTTAGTCTGACAAATAAACAAAAAATAAGATCAAATTGATCCGAACGGACAAATCATTATGATCTCGAGAGTCAAATGATCGCTGGAGAAAAATTCTCTGCAACAAAATTCATCCTTTTCTACATTCTCATCTAGAGAAGGTATTGGATTTGTGTAAAATTTGACCCTCCTGGTTTTTTTTTTAGTTTTCACGTTTTGAGACCCCTTGAATCCGAAAAACAGGTTTTTACTAATGTGTATATCTGCCTGTGTATGTGCGAGTTTGTGTGAATGTAAATATTTAGTTTGTTAGCACGATAACTTTTGAAAGAATTGCCAGATTGGATTGGCATTTGGTATACTCTTTTATTTTCGAAGTTTTGGGTAAAACGGACAGGGGCAAAATAGGACACCGCGCGCGATGTAGTAGAGCGCACATTACTTTCAATTTCTGCCGCTTTAAAATGTTTAAAAATAGCTCGAAATATTAATTTTTATATTGTTTGTTTAATAAACCATGTGTATATTCACAGAAATATACATTGTTTATTAAACCAGCAATATAAAAATTGATATTTCTAACCATGTTTACACATTTTTCTTCAATTTCAACACTTTTTAGCAGAGTTATGCACGAGCCGATGAATGAAAGCCCAAACCGAGCCATGGGCTCGGAACACTGGGTTCAATGTCATCACAAACGAAACAAAATACTGTTATCAATACCCATCTTTTTTTCCGTCCGTGCATGCTTCTACTTTCTGTATACATTAGTATAGACGTATTTTTATTCGTCCGGTCAATAATGGAAAAGAGAAAAATTGTGAAAATATGGTTCAATCTTAAAAACTCCAATTTTCAATTAACAATATCTGCCATAATATTGCAAATTTTGTAAAACCTTTCGACCACATTATTTAGTACCCCAAACGCTACAATATATACAAAAAATAAGTGAAACCGATGATCCACTTTTTCCTTCTTAAACGGTATGTTCCTTTTATTAGATTTTTTTAGTTTTAACACGTGTTAAATTTTAATGTTCAAGGAAGCCATAATTTTCTTAGATGTTTCTTGTTTGCGAATGTAGTGAATTATGATTTCTTCTAACCACTGTAAAATTTAAAAAGACCTAGGGAAATTATAGCTTGCTTCTTCAGCGCGAACTAAGGATATGTAATATAAATTAAAGTTTTACTAAATATTTACTAAGATAAGATTTACTAAAAAAAATTTCATAAAAAATTAACCAAATCATAATAAATCTAAGAAAAAAATTTATTTTTCGTAATTTTTAAAAAATTGTTACTTAACCCTTAAACAAACAAAATGGCAGAAATTGCTCCAACTCTTTAACTACTGTGTTCTTTAAGAAAAAGTTTCTCAATAATTACAGAATTTCATATCCTACAGTATTTTTTCACGCTCTTTCCGAATCTGACCTTAAAATCGCCCTATCTAGCGCCATTTTTTTAAAATGGCAACTAACAGTGAAAAAATGGATAATTATAAAATTATTTCTATCAAAAACTCGTAAATTGCAAGAAGAAGTCATCAACGTAAATTTGTCAATTCTCTGGATCTGGTGGCATATTGTGTTTCTAAAAGACAGGACCGATAGTGAGTTGAACTCTAATATGGCAGATTCAATATGGCGGCCGAAACCAGGTAAAAAATTGCGATTTTAAAAAAGTCAACCGATTTGGACTAAATTTGGTTTATAGAAGTTGAAGGGGTCACTGATGACGAATCTGAGGTCAAATTTGCAAAATTCTGTACAAAATTTTGTACAAAAAAGTTTTTGGGGTTGCTGATTACAAATTTGAGGTCACTTTTGCAAAATTCAATATTTTTGATCCAATATGGCGTACGAAATCCTCAAAATTGATCGTATTTGATCTAAAAAATGTATAGTCAGGTTGTTTCAGTCGCTGGTGACGAATTTCGAATAAGATTTATATCCTAATTTGATGATATATATAGAAAAATATATAATGATTCTTTTCGTATGATTTTATATTTTTTTAAGTTCTTTTGATTTTTCTTCTGGAATTCAATATGTCTACATATAGGCTAATAAATATAAAAATAGGTTTTTTCGGTATAATTCATTATCTAGATCATATATTCATAATAAATGACTCAAAAAGACATATGTTTATATTTATTAGCCTATA
>JAAAKG020132382.1:0-14524 GCA_010014905.2 Druon quercuslanigerum
AAAAAAAATCAGTAATACATACAAAGTATCTCGAATGACGAAAACACGCGCGCTCGAGCGCGTGATCGGTCTCGTAACTTTTAAAAAGCTAATCGGATTGGATTGGGCTTTAGCACACGTTTTCGGAAAAAAATTCAAATTGATTGTATGGAAGAACGATTCAAGATACAATAAAACGTTTGATAAAAAATTGTTTCGTTTTATGTGAAGCGTACTTTTTTTAAATCTGAAACCACGACAATTAAAATAGGTCTGTTATTGCAATAACATACATTTATTAGAATGATATATTTTTCAGGTTTACTGAGAATAAAAATTAATGCACAATAAGGCACCAATACTAAAGTAATCGTTAAAAAATTGTATATTATTTTGCAATATCTGAGTAAGCAGGCCCAGACCGAGGTATACAAATATATATAATAGAGTTGAACATAATGTAAAAAATTTCGCATTTTGGATCAAATCGAGTGCGAAACACGAAATTCGTGATGAGAATGGGTTTGCTAAAGCCGAAAGAGTTTTAAGATAAGAGAATTTACAATCACCAAATTGCAGTTGTCGATATTTTGCCTTTAATTTTAAAACATTTTTGCACAAATGTTGAGGAAGTACAAGAACCGTCTGGGTAGCGCGAGGTAAATACATTATCGAGCGCGAAACACGACATCACATAGTCCCGTTTCAGCTGTACCTTTTTAGGGCCTAATATTATTTTCCTTATGTAAAATTTCAGAATTTCGTGCCAAAAATAGGTAATAAAATAACCCTGCCGTTGAAAGTTACTCGAGTAAAAAGTAATATATATAAACGCATCGAAACACATCCATATCAGTACGTCAGTAACGTGGGTTTTTAAGATTTGATCTTGAAAATGCTTTTTTTTTTTGCAATATTTGTGACTTTTTTCGTAATCTGGCAGGTTTAACAACTACGTTTGATAAAAACTGGGAGGTGTGAGGCGTGTCCAATTTTAGACAAATCTAATACATTCTCTGATGAGAATGTAAAAACCTCAGGCGTCTAATCTCTGACATGGTTTTGAAAGACGCAATACTTTCTCAAGTAGGTTTTGTTGGCTACACTCTAAGAAAAGTATGTTTGCAATCACAGCTTTGCGTGGAAAGCGACAAGAGAGAAGAACGAAGGGCACACCGTCCCTTCCATTTAGTGTTTAATATTTGAAAAGCGCATCTGAAATATGTCGATTCTGAAACATAAATACTAGGGTAGTATCAGATTTCTCTTTTCTCCTTATTTCTCTCTCTCTCTCTCTCTCTCTCTCTCTCTCTCTCTCTCTATCTTCTATCAGGACTCTCGAGTGCCTCGAATGATTTATTCGTCACGTTACTTTCTGCGATGCGAGGTTTACCGTTCAGAGAATTTGCATTCTCTAGAGCTGCGAATCAGTACGAATACCTTTTCCTGTGGACGAGAACCTGAAAAAAGATTGCTGATATTTAAATGAGTAGAGAAAGAAATAGGAGATAGTAATCCAATCAGAGAAGCACAAATAAATCAGAAAAAGAAACTTAAAGAATAAAATTTTAAAAGAATTAAAAAAAAATTAGCTAATAACAACTAATCTAAAAATCACTCGAATTTTCCGACACATTTTTTTCACTCCTCCCTCATAAACTCAATTTCTTATTTTAAAATAAAATAAGTCTGAGTTTATTTTAAGAAAGGCTTCTATGAGACATTTCAAGAATGAGGAGTACCACCATAAGAACGCGTTCCTCAAAAGTTATGTATAACATTTAACCCATCCTATTGTACCCTTTAACGGTAGATCCTCCATGATAATGTACACATATGAAACGAAACACACACCCCTGACAACACCTTCCAAAGACCCCTTAAACGTGAATTTGATATTCCTAAATCTGTCGGCCGGTTTCCATAAATCAAAACTACCCTCACTGCTTACACCACGGGTCGAAGGGTCAGGAAAGCCCATCCCCTCTGTGTAAAGTCTGCAACATCCGCTCGACATCTTCTCTCTTAAAAATTGATTTCTACCCCACCAAATGTCGTCTTTTTCAAGGGCTCTACGACTCTTTATAAACACTCGAAAGATTGCTTTGTCGGTCACAAACCCAGACACCGTGGAGATACACTTCTGAATTTATATCTCAATTTAGCAAAAAAAATTTTAATATTTATAATTTAATATTCATTCTTACAAATCTGGATTAGTGATTATTATAAATTGCAGAAGTCTACATAAGTAAATGTACGTATTTAAATATGGAATAGTGTCAAAATGAGAATGTGAACATTAATTGTACTCCTGGAAAATAGATATAGAAAAGGAAATAAATTTGATGTTAGGAGTAAGAAATTTGGTTATTTTCCTTTCTTCTGTATTAAATTAGGATTTATATAAACAATTTTATTTGATCGCTTAATGTTTAGGTATATTCTATTTCTCATTTTAATATTTCTGCTCAAGCCCGTCACTATTTTTTTATTTGATCCTATTTTATCAGTTTTCATTATTTTCTCTACAATTTTTTCATTCTCATCCTAATGAGAAGATATTGGTATTATGTAAAATTTCACGTTGCCGGTTTTTATTAAATCTCAACTTACTGAGATTTCTTCAGTCAGCAAAAAATGATTTTTACGAAGGTTTCTGTCTGCCTGTCTGTAGTCTGTAGTCTGTACTCTGTAGTCTGCAGTTTGTATTCTGTAGACACGATAACTTACGAAAGATTGATCAGATTGGATTCTGCGTCGACACAATTTTTTTAAGGCCTAAAAAGAAAGAACATGTTCGTAAAACAGCTATTTTGGAAGCAAATTCGAAAAGTGAGCACATTTTCGAAATATTTGAATTATTTATTTTCAAGATTTAAAAATCCTATGTAAGGCTATTTATAATGCTCGGAAACTTGAACAATTTATCCTGATGACTATTTTCGATAAAATGAAAATTATCACAGTTATGACATTTTCAAAATCCCCCCAAAAAACCAAAATCAACATGTTAAGCCAACGTATGAAATGAAAAAAAAAGTCAAAAGAAGAAAAACGTTTATTTTTTAAAGCCTCGCCAGATTATCATGACAATTTTGTGAATTTTGTTAAAAAGTTGAAAATTCAAATTTTGAAAAGATCTACAAATTTGTCATTAATCACTTTTTGATGGGATGCTTAGTTTTTGTTTTAGTCGTAAAAAACATCAAAAATTAAAAATTAAAATTTGCGCAATTGGCACAAGCTATAAAAAAATAAATAGACAAACGTTGCTCTTGCAAAAAATAGTAAAAATACATTCAAATTTGTAATTAATAGTTTTTAAAAGGACACGAAGGTTTTTGTTTAATCGTAAAAAATAACATTCAAAATTAAAAAATTAAAACATTTTCGAAAAACAACGCAAGGTATGAACTATAATTAACAGACTAAAGTTGTCAAATCCAAAAAGACCTATAAACTTATTATTAATCATTGTTAGATAGGACGATTAGATTTTCTATTAATCGTAAAAAATGAGATTAAATTTTTTTTAAATATTGTGGAAAAACGACACAAGAGACGAACAAAAATTAAAAGTCAAAAGTGGTTTAAAAAATATATTTACAAGTTTGCTATAAACTACAATAATATTTTATTCACGAAAATTTTTCGCCTTAATTACTTCTACATTGAATACAAAAAAATTAGATTTATGACAAAATGACACAAGTGTCAGTAAGATATTTAATAGCAATTTTTATTTTAAAAGAATTTCCATTTTTTAATGTTTAAAATAAGACAGTAAAAAAACTTTTCTTTCAATACCAATGCATATCATGAATGGTAATGATATACATTTTGTAGGATAGTAATTACAAAAGTGTTCTTCTCATCATTGCTGCCAGTGTTACAATCAGCTACGGAGTAACTGTTCAAAGTGCTCTCCATTGGCTTGAAGACACAAACGTAGACGTCTTTCAAAATCGTCCACAGTTTTCAGCAAAGTTTCTCGAGAGATGGCTGTGCAAGTTGCTCGAATCCGTTCCATCAGATCTTCTCTTGTTGTGGGTCGCCCAGCAAAAACTACATTTTTAATACAACCCTATAAAAAGTAAATCAGGTGATGTTAAATTTGGTGAGCAGGGGGGGGCCATTCGAATAGACCTCCTCGTCCAATCCATCTCTTATTGAAATTTAAGTTCAAAAACTCACGTACGATGAGTGCATAATGTGGCGGAGCACCACCTTGTTGAAACTAACATTCTTTATCTTGTTGCTAAGTCAACGTTCCCTAATTGTCCAAGTAAATTGTCCCTTAGCAACTCTAAGTAATTGAGTCTGTGAACTTTTCCGTCAAAAAATTAGGGTCCAATTTCATAGCCATTTACTATTCCGCACCACACCATAACACTCCATCGGTTTTGATGATCGATCGGTCTGTAGCAGTGAGGATTTTTGTCCGACCAATAATGACAGTTATGTGTTTTGCGCTGTCCGTCGCTGTAGAATCTACTTTCATTTGAAGTCTACAAAAAATACAAAAAAAGTCTACAAAAAGTCTACAAAAAAATTCATCCGGAAACAGAGTTATATATAAGAAAAATCGTCTTGATGTTCCAGTGATCTTAAAAATTGATCTAAAGGTCATAATGGTTAAGATCATGTACACCTTAACATTTCATCGACTTTTGTGAAGCATCTTTAACTTTTTTTCACCCTGAAAAACCAGGACAATTCAGAAAAAGGGCATCTGGTCGTTTCTCAGACATTTGACCTTCCTTTTTTACATTACCAAGGTCACAAAAACCATTTTGCCACAGGTGATTTTTGACGTGATATTTCCCGTTCTTTTCAAATCCGCAGTCAAATAAAGGGGTTCTATTTTAAGAAAAGGGTCTTACCTCCATTTGACCTTCAAAATTGACCTCAAGGGCGAAATTGATGGTACAGTCAAATTTCTCCCTCGGTCCTGGTCAACCATGGGCCGAGCCATTTCTTCGTAAAGAAAGGCTTGCGCACAAATGTGGTGTTAATAAAAAGACCGAGCGCGTAGCGCGAGAACCAACAGTCGCGCGCACTAGGATGAGTTATGAGATAGCTACGAGAATGTGCGCGCGCAGAGGGCACTTTTTTTCCTTTTTTTCTACTATTATTTTTCTTCTCTTTTATCATTTACCTACTTCACGACATTATATATTCGTATTTATTATATTTTTTGCTTGTTTGCAATTATTGTCTCACTTTCTGTCCCTTTTCTTCTCTTTTGATAAAACTATAACAAAAATACAGAAAAGAACGTGATATAGATCCAATTTGTGTTTTATACCCGAAGGAGGTTAAACAATATCGAATTAACAATTAATAAATTATAGTAGTCAATTTTTTGACTTTTTTTAAAAGTTCTAGGCACAAGTGTTGTTGAAGTGCAATGACGCACGATTTCGCAAATGTTCTAAATTAAATTTTTTTCTATTTATTTATTTATTTATTTCAGAGTGCAAGAATAATGCTTGTTTTAAATACAATTTCTTTATTTAATTTAATTTTGTTGTTGTTGAGAGTACATAAGCTAAAACAGAAATAAGAAAGTGCATGTTTTCAAGAAAACAAAGAGAAATAATGATTTCAAAATAAAAAATATGTTCACTGTTATTAAATGGAAACACGGATCTAATATCCTCTTGAAAGCGTTGGGTTCAATTCGCTTTTTTCCAAAACTCGCAACGACTAGAAATCTTTGTTTAGTTTATTTGTTATGTGTTTATGAAATGCCAAACTTTTATTTTATTTTTGAAACCAGATTACATATGGAGATACATTCTATGCTATTAGATTGACGAATTGAATATCTCAAAAGAAAATATTTCTTTATTTCTACGTTTAACGTCCATTCAAAGTATGTAGGGTCGTGTGACCCAAACTCAAAGTCCACTGTACGTTTCAACTTTTTTTGAATATGGATGAATTTTTTAACGCTAATTTTATTTGACTCGATTCCTCAATTGTAAATCAGATCATTATAAAATATATTTTTTTTATATTATTTCACAATAGGGTGGATGGTTACAGTGAACCTATTTGATTTTGTATCTTCAAAAAACACTGTAGGAAATAGAATTAGAAAGGAGCGGAAATAGGTTGAAAATCAGAATTAATTCGGGATTCAATATGAATTTTTCTGGAATATTAAATTAGCAGGGATGACCAATAATAAAAGGGTGAAATACATACCGGAATGTGGGAAGGATGAGAGCTTGAGCAAATGCGAACAAGTTGCTGTGACCCGCGGCGGGAAGCGATGCCCGGAATTCTTGGCGGGAGTCATGGCGTCCTTAATTAAAAATCCAACAACCCTCAAAAACGAGCCAGCTCACCATCCAGGGCTAAGAGTGGTGGACCAGCCGGTCGTACGTCGACGTAGACCGCATTCTTTCGTTTAATTCCCGCGAATTTATAGGAGAGCGTTGCGACCAACACTACTGTCTGTTTTGTCTGGAAACGACTCTGGAAAAAGAATTACTTACCGGTAATTGGATTCGTCGAACGACACCCAACAGACAAGATTCTTTCCCTTTTGTATTAGATTTCAAATTTTCTGCTTCACCAATTAATTGCTTACTACTTTATCACACTACTGATTCTGAAAACCCTAAAACAGGACAAATTAATTAATTATATGTCTTAAAAGATTGTGCTCTTATATTTCTATCGAAATATAAATTTAAATATATCAGATGGTAAAAAGGTATATTATCTATGATTTTCTTAAAAAGTGGAAAGGGGAAAAATGCTAAAGATTATAAAAGTCCAAAAGGTTCGTCATTTCTATTAAAGTTAACAGGGAATAAATGCGGGGGTGGAAAGCGTTTTACGGAAGGACGGCTGTCATGACTGCTCCTTGGGACGAGGGTAACCGAGCAGCAGTAAAGACCGAAGGAGCTAAGACCGGGTCGAAATAATTAAACCGGCGCAAGTTTTTACGACAAGGTGTTCATTACCGTGGGTAATTAAGACGTCCCTTAACTAGACCCGCTATCCACCCCCGGGGGCGGTAAACCAACTTCTCAGTCGGTGTCGGAGGGACCGTACCGAGAGTGGTGATGGAAAGGGTCGAACAGGAAAGTTTTTATAAACAGACTGCTTGTTATTGGTGATTATGGCAGCAGAGGGACCCAGTCTCGATATACCTGAACTCTGCAATCGTTTTAATTGGCTCCTTGTTAATACCTCCTTAGGGTAAATCTTCACAAATAAACTTCAGATATTTTTTATTCTTCCAAAAATATATTCTATTTATTGTATTACCAATACAATAATTCAACAAAATTATATTTACACTTTTATCGATATTATTTAGTATTTCTATCTTACATAATTCTATTTTCCCTTACTGGAGCTTTCTTCATTATCCTCAACACTTCCGTTACACTAAGTACTTTTCTTACTTTTTCTACTTCTTTCTTTTCACTGTATTCATTTTATCCGAGTCATTTAATTACTTCTTTTATTGAAACTCAACTGTTTTATCCACTTTTATCCTCCTCTTCATTAGCTTCTCAATGATCTCTCATCATTTCCACATACCCTATTTTTTCTCTTCCTCCTCTTCTTTCTTCTGTCGTTCCACCTCTTTTTCATACATATCATATTTTATTGTCTTTCCAATTCTCATTCCTCAGCAGGATCTTTTGTTTCTCTTTATACTCTTCCTCACATTTATTTCTCTTATTCGCTTTATTCTGTTGGCTGCTATTATCTCTGTTTTTTGTAATCTACACTTTTCTTCTAGCGTTGCTACGCTCTTACTCTTTTAATTTAGTATCTCCTTCTAATTCTTCTGCTTCTATGGAAGCTTTCTATTTCTCGTATTTTCACTATTTTCTTATGTCTACCATTTTAAATATTCCAAGTATTTCACCTATTTCTCCTATTCATGGTATTTCTCCTCTTCCTCCTTCTATTTAATTTTCTCAATTTCCTCTGATTCATGATTTTCCTTCAATTCGTTTCATTTCTTATCTTCCTACCTCGAATTTCTCCTTTTTATCAATTTCCTATCAATTCTTCACTCCTCTTATATTTTACTACTTTTTTCCAGTCTATTAATTTTTCCTTCTGTTCATCTTCTGTCCTCGGCCTCAACCTCTTATTTAATGTATCTTCCTCTGATTAATTTTATTTTATTTCTTGAGACTCTTTATTCACTTTCACTTCATATTTTTTTGTGCAATTTATTTCATTCGGAACAGGCATACCTATATCTATACCTGTAATCACTACTTTTCCTTCAATTATGTTTCGTGGGCAAATTTTTTCTGTTTATATTTTCGCTTCCTTGCTCCTCTTCAAATACATTAATATCCTTCTTCTTCCTTTAACTTTCTCACCCTGTCTCAATTCCGTTCTTTCCGCCATCTTAGCCTTCTTTTCTCTTCCTATGGCTTTTTTTTATTGTAATAACCCTCTTATTCTCTAACCCCTCCCCTACTTTACTTACAATTTATTGATTAATTTCCATATCTCCTACTGTCTCTTTTATTGCTTTATACTCATACAACCCTAGCTGATTTTAGAATCTGCTCATCTTTCATAACTCCCTCTCTATTTCTCCTTTATTTCCTTCCATTCATCCTACCATCTTTCCTGTTTCAAATTTTCACTTTTCTTTCATCAACACTTTTCCCTAACTTTTAAAGTATTTTTTCAACTCCTATATTCCCTTATCTTACTCATCTCTGTTTTCTAAATCTAGTATTAAATGTCTAGACATCCCATCTATTTTTTATAACCCAATTCTTGAAATTCCTTTTGCATTCCTCATACATTTTCGGATTAAATTATTATCTCTCTATATTATAAAAAGTTATTTGTGCTACCGCAACCATGTCAGGAATCGAGGTCCTGGGGCCATCATTACCCCATATGTCACATTAACTCATGTGCCACATTACCCCAAATACCACATTTCTCCATGCTACATTATTGTCCCCTCACCATCCCGTACCTTCAACCAACACCTTCACTACATCCTACTATCTATTCCCTTGTCCCCACAGTTCCATACATATAGACACAGCTATCACATAGCGCTGTTACAAAGGCCTTCCCCTACTATAACCTTTTTCTCCAAAGTCAGACTACTATACCTCACTCTGATGCCACTTTGTCCCAACCTCATACAACTTTTTCCCAACCTCTTACAACTTTTCCTTAACTTGATGTGTCTTTTCCTCAACTTAATGCCGCTCTACTCTATCCTTATACTAGTATGCCATAAACTTATAACGTTGGCAATACCTCCTTCCCCACTCATTTCTAGCACTTATCGGATATTTTAAATTCCAAACTATGTCAGGAATCGAGACCCCCAAATATCCCCTGGCCACCACGAATACCCTCACTACACCTTACATTCTCTGGCCACTTACTCGTCTAGGCCACATATCACCCTTTATCCTCTACAATTTTCTCCCTCTTCATCCTCTCAAACAATTTAAAATTGTAAAACTTATGTTCACAATATTAAAAAAAATGTTTCGGTTACTATGAAACTGTACCTTTTGGAACGAAACCCAAGTCTCTTATTTGACTGATACCTCCGCACCTTCAAACCTCACATAATTAATGGACGATTTCTATTCTCGCTTTTCTTGATGCACTTGAATAACAATAAATTCTTCACTGTTAAAAATATTAGAAATATTATTGGGGGCCTACATCACTTTTTTTCTACATCACCCAAATGTCACGTTTTCCTTTCATTCTCGAGATACCACATCTGTCTTACACTGTTAGAAATATCTGCTTGAATTTTAAACTATATGTGGTTGAAGTTTTATACAATTATGATTGTTAAGAATTCAACTACTTGTGATCAAAAAATCAGCCACACGTGTAATTGAAATTTCAACGAAGCAGTTGAAATTTTAACAACATGTAATTGAAATTTCAGTAAAGCGAAACAATTTTATTTATCACAGGTAATGAATTTCAAAGCAAGCATAATTTTTTTACGAAATTTAATAGGTTCGATTCAAGATTTTTAAATTATCAAAAATGTTTAATAAAACCCGTAAACATTCATTCAAAATAATCTGCTTTTGAAATTCACTTACATGAGTTATTTCGTACGTTTGTGTCATGACGTCTATGAGATTAATAAAGTGCATATAATATTTAGAAAAATAAGCAGCTTCAAATAGAAAAAACAAAAGGTACATTGAAACTATATTACCATAATGAATTTCGTGTCCGGTCAGACCAAATTTTCGATATTCGTTTTTGTAATCATAACCTAAAAAAGCATACAGCAGTTAGTATCGATAATATGAATGAAAGTTTCTCATTGTGATGAATAATATTAATCCAACGTACCTATTATTTTTCTCTTGTAAAGCTGCTTCTTTTCCTAAATATGAAATGTATGTGCATTGTTAATATCATGGATCTCACGTCACAAACAAGGAGTCCTGAGAGTTCGTCACGTTGGGGTCTGACTTTGCGAGAAGTATGATGGCGCCTGGGTGTATGCGCACACGTCTTCATTAATTTTTAACTACATTTGATTAAATTCTATTTTAATTATGTAAATGAACGAGATTTCACCCACAAAACTGTTTGAGAAATGGTTGAATTTTCAACATATTACTAACCATATTAATAAATAATAAAGACATAACGCTTTGTATCACTAAATATTGTTCAATAAACTTTAAACTTTGATTCTAATGTATAAACATGCAACAAAAAATGTCCGTCAAGGTAAAAAGTAAAAATAATGAAAAAGAAAACAATTAATTAATATTTTCTACGGTAAGGTGGTTTCCCCTACATAACCACACGTTACTACATTACTACACACTACTTTTACATTCCTAAGAAAAATAATCCTGATGTCGGATTGGTACTCGCAAGGCACAGCGGACATAGCCCCCCTTGTATTTATATAGGTGTTTAATAATTATCTTACTTATCTAGACCCCATCTGTAGGATAAACGACTAACTTTCAGGAGCACTTAATGTCAACAGATGGGAAGTGACGGCATTATCGAAGATCCAAATATAATAATAGCTAAGTCCTCACTAAGCCAGGACCTTCCACTAGCATTACCTTAACCCTGATCTTGCATTAATATAAGTGGACTTCAATAGATGTGGCGTATAAGTACTCCGAAATCTAATCTTAATTTTAATTTTACATATATAATTTAAAAAAAGGGTTAAACAATCACCGGAGGGTCCAACTGGGAGCAACTTCAATCTAAAAATGACATCGGCTCCCAGTAGAACCGCGGTAAATGACACCCATGCCCACGTCACACGACCGTGAGATATATATGAGTTATAATATCTTTAGAATCTTCTGCATATAAATTAATTTTGATTCGTGCCAAAATCCTAACATTCCTTTCTTTCTATCTAAATAATAATAGCTGACAATCAATTTTTATTTATCTTTTAATCGAGTTTACAAAATAACATAGATCACAGCTTTCCGTGGCCTTATGAATCACATCCCAGAAAATTCGTTAGATGAACGACCAAAAGTGTCGAAAAAGCCGTCCTCCTCCCACCCTGTTGATCAGAGAGAGTGAGAAAGAGAAGAAAAGTCACAATATCATGAAGAATGGCGACACTCAATCACGCCAAGACAACTGCCTGGGAGGTGGCGTCCGAAACAATGCGAAACAAACGGCCCCCGGAGGCGGATATTAGTTTTTCGATTTCTCGAACTTCATCTCTCTTCTCTCTCATTCCTACCCAGATTTCCTACTTTCAATGGCATTCTCGTGTATTTTTCTCAGCCATATTTTCAGTAAGCGCATTTATCATTTTTAAACGACCCGAGGAATCCAGCTCACGTACTTCGGTTTGGCTTTGATTCACGAGTCTTGATGCAAAAATCCTTCGATTTTAACCTTTCCTGCCCTTCCAACTCCCACTCTCAGGAGACAAAGGGCATTGCCTGGAATTTTCCAGTGAGTCAATACCTCCGAGCGTCAGCGGAACGGTCATAATTTCTCCGCGATGGAATTTCCCGTAGTACCGAAACTTGATCGGACACCTCTCCCCCTAACCTCTATCCCCTATCCCTTACAGTTGAATCTACTCTGTTCTTTATCATTCCCTTCTTCAACAATCCCACGCTACTTCTACCTCAAAATACTCTTTGCCCTCGCCTCGCGTGCACTTTGGCTTATTAAGGGCTAATTCCCTTTTGACCATTCTACCACTTTGCACCTTCCCCTCCATCAGGGACTTCGGTATTCTCCCGCAACCACCATACATCACTGGTCCTGCTGATGTTCAGAAATGAGTTATGTCCTGGGAAACGTACGGCCTTGGTTTTTGAAACCCATTCCTTGTCTTGCAGCTTGCGACCAATCTTCTCAAGTATTGGGAAAGTTGTTATTTTTCGAGACAAGGGAGAATTATAAGCTTGCAAAAGAACAGGGTGGTTGTTTATGAGTTTTTGAAGATTTGATTAGAAGCAATTTGTTGAGAAGATATCCTTTTGGGATAAAGGGAATCCTTTGAAGCGAAGAAGATTTTTCCATCAGAGGTTAAAGGAAGGTTATTTTTGACCAAATCTAAAATTACGTTTATATCTTTGTATTATTTCTCTTTTGAAGAATTATCTGCATTTGATTCCTGACTTGGATAATATAATAAGTTAGACCCTCATTGAGTATATTTAATGCAGGGATGAAAACTTTAGTAAAAGTGAATCAAATTTGAAGTTTTTTTAGGTTTAGTCCTCCACACAGCTTGCATTTTTTCTGCGATTATTTTGATCTCAAAAAAGCTCTCTGTACATAAAATTACATTCTCATCTTAATAAAAAGGTATTGGTTTTATATGAGAAATGACGATCGCAGATTTCTTTAAATGTCCACCTTGCGTGATCCTCTGAACCCGAAAAACGGGGTTCACGATAGTGTCAGTTTGTCTGATTGTCGTTCTCGTTTCTTGTTGTTGAAGTTGTAATCTGTATACCGGATAAATTTTGTTAGAATACTCGGATAAGATTTTGCTTTTACAAACTTTATATGGGTTTAAAAAGATAGCGATATTTTAGCCATCTATTTTGGATGAAAGTTAAAAAAGTTCTAGCATTATCAAAACTTGAAAAACAAAGGAAGATGAGAATTTTAGGCCACACAATGCACGATATAAAAAAAATCAGGAAAATAAAAACGTAACTTTTCGGAAGTTCTACAAGATTATCATAAAAACTTTTTGAATTTTCTTGAAAAAGAAAAATTCAAATTATAATCACACCAAAAATAATCAGAACTCAAAAAATCTATTTAGCGGTCATAGTATGCAAGAAGAAACCAATGTTCCGCAACCAAAAAAGAGGGTAGTATTTGTTTGGCTCGTTAAAAATATACAAAAGATATACAAAAATTTATTTTTAAGTTTTCTTTCCAGGATACGTTTTTTTAATAGTAAGATATAACATTGAAGATCAGTAATTTAATTTTTCAAACAGCGAGATAAAGTGTAATAAAATGTTAATTAACCTAATTGATTTTTAAAGAATGCCCACTCTTTTTTGATGATAAAAACCAGACATTCAAACCAGATCTGTTTTAATATCAATGAACATTATGAATTGTAAAATAATAATATAAATTCACTGAAATGATATATATTTTCGTATAGCTGTTAATGAAAATTAAGCAGAATAAGAGACAAATATTAAAGTCACTATGAAATATAAAATTTATGCATCATTTCACCGTAACGGAAGAAGCATTCCCAGACCGAGGTATAGAAATAAATATAATATTATAACTTGCAAGTGAAGCGGACAGAGCACAATGAGAATGTGCCCGAACGGAAGGCATATTTTTAAAATGTTTTCATTTGGCAAATATTAAGAATACTTCAGAGACCCCCACAAATAAAAAATTGAAATTTAAATAACTTTAAAACTGCAGATAATAATTTTCTAAACCTATTTTGCTTGGGCGCGTTATCTAAGTTTAAATCTACTGATTCCGTATTGAACACCCTGCATGGGTTTCCTAATGCACTATATGAGGGATGCTAATGCTTATGATTTCTAACGCTATTTTTTTCGACCCACCCTACTTGACACTCCTTATACTAATTATATTTGATACACATTTATTTCTGACTTGAAGTGACTTATGCTACTTGAAATGACTTGTGACTGATTTAAAATTATTTAGGCGATCTGAATTTTCTTACATATACTTATATTTAATTTAGTACGACCCCTGTGTTGAGAATTATCTGCTTTGTTGTTAGATTAAGTTTTACCACTTGATTCTACTGTGTTTCACCAACATTAAACGTTTTCAAATAAAACAATTATTTCTGACTTATGGTGCCTACACTATTGAAAACACCTCCTGATTGACTTGAAATAATTTAGGCGACATGATACTCTTTATACGAGTTAAATATGACCACTGTGTGGAGAATTTACAGATTTAGATTATATCTCTTATGTTGATCTTAGGGTTGTTGACCAGGGAATATTTATTATTAATATTATATGTTAATTTTGTTTGTCTACTGGTCTAT
>JAAAKG020132383.1:3610-14524 GCA_010014905.2 Druon quercuslanigerum
GTTGATAAATTTTATGATTTTTGCAATAAATTTAATAAACAAATGCATTATTGTAGGCATTTGTTGCCAGAAAAATTCGTTTTTTTCGATGTTAACTTTGTTAAGATTTAAAACCTCTGAATAATTTAAAAAAAATCATAATTTGTTATTAATGTGATGATTTGTTTTTTAATTTAATGAACAAATGCATTATTTGGGCATCTATTGACGAAAAATTCTTTTTTTTCTATGTCGGTCCTTTGAATTTATATCTTCATCTTAATTTCAAAACCATTTATAATTAGTTCATAAATTTTATGATTTTTTAAACAAATGTATTATTTAGGCATTTTTCGTCAGAAAAATTTGTTTTTCTCGATACCAATTTTTGTATGTTATGAACGTCATGATAATTTAAGAAAAATTCATAATTTGTTGATAAATTTTATGATTTTTGCAATAAATTTAATAAACAAATGCATTATTGTAGGCATTTGTTGCCAGAAAAATTTGTTTTTTTCGATGTCAACTTTGTTAAAATTAAAAACCTCTAAATAATTTTAAAAAAATCATACTTTTTATTAATTTGATGTTTTTTTTGTTATTTAATAAACAAATACATTATTTGGGCATCTATTGTCGAAAAATTTGTTTTTTTTCGTTGTCGGTCCTTTAAATTGAGATCTTTATCTTAATTTCAAAACCATTCCTAATTAGTTCATACATTTTATTATTTTTTTGACAAATTTAATAAACAAATGCATTATTCATACATTTGTCGTCAGGAAAATTCGTTTTTCTTGATACCAATTTTTTTTTAAATTAGGAACCTCATGATAATTTAAGAAAAATTTATAATTTGTTGATAAATTTTATGATTTTTTAAACAAAGTTAATAAACAAACGCATTATTTGGGCATCTATTGATGAAAAATTTGTTTTTTTCGTTGTCGGTCCTTTGAATTGAGATCTTCATCTTAACTTCAAAACCATTACTAATTAGTTCATATATTTTATTATTTTTTCAACAAATTTAATAAACAAATGCATTATTCAGACATTTGTAGTCAAAAAAATTCGTTTTTCTTGATACCAATTTTTTTTAAATTAGGAACCTCATGATAATTTCAGAAAAAGTCATAATTTGTTGATAAATATAATGAATTTTGCAACAAATTTAATAAACAAATACATCATTTGGGCATTTGTCGACGGAAAAACTAGTTTTTTTCAATATCAGTCCTTTTAATTAAGAACATTATGTTAATTTCAACAAAATTCATAATTTGTTGATAAATTTTATGATTTTGTTAACAAATTTAATCAAGAAATGCATTATTTGGGAACTTGACGATGAAAAACTCGTTTTTTTTTAAATTTTAGTGCTTATAATTGGGTACTTCATTATAATTTTTGCAACATCCATCACTATTTAATAAATTTTTTTTTGTTAAAAAAATTTTATAAACAAATAAAATATTCAGGCATTTGTCGTCGCGAAAATTCTTTTTTCTCAAAGCAAATTTTTTTAAAATGATGAACCTCATGATAATTTAAGAAAAATTTATTATTTGTTGATACATTTTATGAATTTTGCAACAAATTTAATAACCATAATATAGAATAAATAGCATAGATAAAAACGATTTTTCCGTCAAGAAAAATCCGAATAATACATTTTTAAATTAAACTTCTTTAACAAAAGCATTACATTAATCAACTAATTATGAATTTTATTGAAATTATCTTTAATTTCATAATTAAAAACACTGTCCTTAAAAAAAGAACGAGTTTTTCCGTCAAAAAATGCCCAAATAATACATTTGTTTATTAAATTGGTGGAAAAATCATAAAATTGATGAACTAATTATGAATGTTGCTTAAATTAACATGAAGTTCTCAATTAAAAGGACTGACATCGAAAAAAATAAATTTTTTGTCAACAAGCGCCCGATTAATGCATTTGTTTATTAAATTAGTTTTGAAAAAATAAAATTTATCAAATAGTGATGGATGTTGCTATAGTGATCATAGAGTACCCAAATAAAAGGACTGGCTTTAAATAAAAAAGAATTTTTCTGTCGATAACAGCTCGAGTAATGCATTTTTTAAATAAAATTTGTTTAAAAAATCAAAAAATTTATCAGCAAATTATAAATTTTTCTGAAATTATCATAAAGTTCCTGATTTAAAAAAATTAAAATTGAAAAAAACGATTTTTTTGTACAACAAATGCCTAAATAATGCATTTGTTGATTAAATTTGTTTATATTATTAACAACACTAGTCTTAGGATAAATTTTTCAAATTAAAATATTGCTGTCATTAAAATTTCTTGCAATATAACTTAAAAAAAGTTAAATTATCGAAAATTAGAGAAAAAACATTTTCAACAAATAATTTGTTAATTAAAATTTTTTTTATTATATAATGATGAAATATCTTTATATAATGCAAATATATGAAACGTCGTCGATTACAACAAGTTTTCTATTATTGACGAGCACCGGGAACATCAAAAAGAAACAATTGCCATTTTTTTCATGTTTATTTATTTATAAAAAAAAGTGAAAAACTAAACTAAAAATCAGGCTCTAAAAATTTCTTTGAAATTTTATTAGCTTTTAAAAAAAAAGTCCAAATTGGTAATGTACCTAATGGAAATCTCCTAATTGAAATCCTTTCTCTCCTCTTGTGTGTAAGAGAGAGAGAGAGAGAAGTTTTAACTAAAAAAAAAAGTTTGAAGTGGTAATCTAGTTTTCTAGTTTGGTTATACATACTATACAGGTTTAAACAGAAGCTCGCCGAGGCTACAGCGTTGATTACATTTATCTCACCAAAGCTGTGGGCTCCCCAAATGGCGTAGGGAACTGGCAAATGGGAAGGGTTCTCCCCTCTAAACATAAGGCAGTTAAACGATTTAATTCAATTTCGAAGGGGTGTGTGCTGTATAGCCTAAATTTAACGCCGCTGCTAGTTTCGCGATTTCCAATGAACCGCAGCGATCAGCATTTTGACCCCAAATTCACCAGTGGCAGTTTTGCTCAGCAAAAAACTGCAACTAAACAAACAAGCGTATTTTTCCATAGGCACCATTAAAAAAAACGTCACGCTATTACGGAAACTTTTTTGACTTCTGCCATTGTCAGAGAGGATCGGTCCAATAATTAAACTTTCAACAGATTCGTTGAATTTTTAATTAAATGGTTGAATTTTTAACCCAGAAATATGAGTTTTCAACAAAGGAGATTAATTTTCTACCAGAAGACGAATTTTAAACAAAATGCATGAAGTTTCAAAGAAATAGTTGAATTTCAAACTAAAAAGAGCATTCTTCCACCATGGATGAAACAGGTACATTTTCCTTTAAAAAAACTAAATTTGAACAAGAAAACCCGATTTTAAGGTGGTTTAATTCATCGAAAAATAGCAATTTTCAATTAAATATAGTCCAATATTTATTTTAACCACCTTATTTTGCGCCTTGCGAAAGTTGACAAGCGTCATGACATTGCGTCAGTTCACTCTCATGCGGGAAGCATAGCTGTTCGCATAGCGAATAAGCACGGTAGCGAGCTCGCGCCGATCAGCAGTGGGACTTCGAGACAAGGCCTATTTTACAATTTACTTAATTACAATTTACTTTTATTGCAAAAATTTACTTTAAATTCATATTTTGATAATGAATAAGTACTTCCTCCTTTAAATTTGAAATCGATCACTTATTTTTAGGGAGTAAAATCAAATAATTATTTTACGTTTTGCTTTGTAAGTCTATTTTGTGATCAAGGAACTAGTTTAAATAATTTTGCGAGTACAATTAGTTGGCTAAAATTTTCTGCAAATTAATTTAGTTTGAATAAACTAAAAATTCGAATCATAAAAGAATTAAATTCAAAATAAAATTGACCTTTAATCTGGAAAAATGATTTTTCAACAAGAAAGGTAAATTAATTTAAAGAAGAGAATTATTTGGGAATAACTTGCATATTTAAATAAAAATTAAATTATGAAATCTTAAAGCTAAAAACTAATTTTTAATTTTAAAAAACGTATTTTTAGTCATTTTTAACAAACGAGATTATTTTCTGCCAAATACCTACATTCTTAACAAGATATGATTTTTTGAACAATTGGTTGAATTTGGAACTTAATATTAAAAGTTGTTAACCAAAAATGGAATATATACATTTTCAAATAAAAATTTATAAAAAAATGTGTTAGTTTCTTTAATAAATGCTTTTTATTATAATAAATGAGTTTAGTTTTCTACGAAAGTACTTTAGTTTTCAACAAAAAATATGAATTTTCAACCAAAAATTTTAGTTTTAACCAAACAGTTTAACTTTCTATCAAATATTTTAATTTTTGTCAGGAAAGTTAACCCTTTTAAAAAGTTGTTTCATTTTTTAATAAATAGTTTAATTTTAAATCAGTAAGAAGCATTTCAAATCAGGAGGATTGATTTTCTATCAAAAGAACAATTTTAAAATAAATAAATAAGTTTTTAAGCAAATAATTGAATTTTAAATTATAAAATATAACCCTTTCAACCAAAAATAGAGCAGGTAAATTTTTAATGAAAAAATAACAAATAAAAAACAAGGAAATTATGGACTCAAAAAACATGACAACACTTGACTTTGAAGCTGGAAAAGAAGAATTTTTTTAAAAGGAAGATAAATTTCAATTAAAAAAGATAATTTTTTTACGTAATAGTTAAATCTGCAAACAAAAATGGAATGGAAAAATTTTCTGTTTGAAAAATAATTTTCTACGCATAGATTAATTTTCAACACAATTCGTCAATTTTCTACCAAATTGTTGACTTTTCAAGAAAAAATTTAATTTACGACCAAATAGTTCAAATTTGATGTAAAATCAGTCATTTTGTAAAATAAATTAATCCTGTTAGTTCGAAATTGATTTCTTTGGTGATAATTTTAATTTTTTTATTCCTTTTTTAAGGGAATTAGTTACGTAACTAAAAATATAAATATTTCATTTTTGGCTAAAAGTTTATATGTATAATTCAAAATTGTTCTTTTTAACAGAGTAATTAGATTTTTCATAATAAATAAATTTTTAAGCAAAAGGTTAAACTTTCAAACCAAACCGATATTTTTAATTTTTCTATGAAAAGGAATGAATTTCCTACAAAAAAATTATATTTTTAAACAAACCGTTTAGATTTTGCACAAGATAGTTGCATTATAGCAAAAAAAAGTAATAGTAGAGATTTTAACCAGAAAAATCTTTTATCTTAATTAAAGAAAATTTTAATTTAACATAAAGAAACCGATTCAAAAAAAAGGTTTTTTTTTTAACTTTAAAAGTTTTTCAATTAAGGGAAAAAAAATTTTCAAGATGTAAAAACAGCAAGAAAAAAGGAAAATTTTCAACCAAAGAGATGAACTTTCAACGAAAATAAAGAATCTTTAGCAGGAGTAGTTAAAAAAATTGATTTCGATCCGAAAAAAAGTCGTCTCCAACAAAATATTTGAATTGTAAAACAAGGAAGATTTTTAGATTAGGAAAGTAAAAAAAAAACAAATTTATGGAAATTTGAAGCCAAAATGGCCATTTAAAAAAAAGAGATAAATTTTCAACCTCAATGTCCAAATATTTAACAGAAATAATGAAATAAAGCTGAAATTTAAACTAATAAGTTAAATCTTCTTCTAAAAAAAGATTCATTTGGAAATTTTTTAAAGAAAATTTTAAAATTTTCAATTAAAGGTAATTAAGTTTTCCCAAGCCAGTTTAATCTTAAACTAAGTAGGTAAACATGCAACCTTATATTTGAATTTTAAGTTAAAAACAATAAATTTTGAACCAAAAATCAAAAAATTAAATATTCTATTTTTAAAAAATTATGTCTCGTAAACAGGCGAGAATTCGATAAAATAGTTTAATTTTTAAACAAAGAGATGAAGTTTAATTTAAAATCGTTATTCTCCATCCAAGAAAATGAAATTTTAACAAAAGGATTCAACTTTCCAAGAAGAAGAATTTTGAAGCAACAACAGAAAAGTAGTTTAATTTTTTAATTAAAGGTATATTTTTAACCAGAGAGCCTAATTTTCAATTAATGAACACAAATTTTTAAAAAATCTAATTTTTAACAAAAATAGTGAAGATTTCAACTAGTGAGTTGAATTTTAGATGAATTTTTAGTTTTACGAAATTGTGTTCAAACAAAAAAATTCATGTAACAAAATATAATTTATCCTTGAAATGATTAAATTTTCTAACAAAGGAGTTGACTTTTCAGTAAAATTATTAAATTTCTTTTAAAATAATTAAGTTTTCAATCAAATTCAAACACTTGTAACTGAATGAAAACTTTTTGTCCGTAAATCTGAAAAATATGCGTCATTTAATTTTTTCTAAAATAAAAAAGATATTTCTTTGCTGATTTGTATTTTAAGATAACGCAATCTTCAACTTTTATTTGGAATAGTTTAAAATCAAAGAAGCACGATGGAAAATTATGTAAGTTTAACATATTTAAGAAAAATATAATAACTTAAAACTTACTAAATTTCTTAAGTTGGATGCGTATGTTGGGACTTACCGAACTTTAAAATTGTTTGCAGGTGAGTCGAATTTGTGACTAGTCTCAATGCATGCACAATGTCACAAAAGCGGCACGCTTATATACAATTTCAAAACTCTGTAAGTCCCAACATACGCATCGAACCAAAAAACTTAATGGAACTTTTCGGCTTATATTTTCTCTCCTTTTTTCACACCTCTACAATGATAAAAATAACTCTGGAGACACCCTGCATATGAAAAAATTTGTAAAAAAATGTTACTTCAGATAAAAATTATTATACCTCATTAAATAAAATTTATATTCCTTTTTAAAACTAAAGTTTTTCAGCAAAAATGCTCTCAACTCCAAGCTAATTAAAACTCCCTGAATTATTCTTTATAATAAGATTTAAGAAGATTTCATGAAATTCTCTTTTGCTGATAAGGACGCCAGTTTCGAAATTCATATCTCATAAATCCTCTTTCGAACAGTAGGAATAATAATGTCAAATAAATACAGTCGAAATTAGGGTCCGAAAATCTGGAAGAAAGTAATCCACGTTAATTAAAAAGATACTAAAGTTCGCTCCTGGTTCTTTAGTTGGGGATTCACATCGCGTCTCAATTTTTAATCCTACTTGAAGGAGCTCCTTCAGGAATATTCTACCCCTTGACACTGCCTAAACGGTTGGCACAATATTTGGAAAGTCTCGACATGGCTTTAGAATTATTGCCAACCCTCATGCCAGACTTGATGGGTCATGCTTTTGCACTCTTAGAAGAGAGAGAGAGAGAGAGAGAGAGAGAGAGAGAGAGGCGGAGGATGAGATAGAGGAAGAACAATGCGAACTTCGGGATAACTCCGGAGGCACGAATCAACATGAAAGGAGAAGTTTCCATCCCTAATTGGTATTTAGAAGATCTGAAGCAGAGCTATCCCCTCCTCTCTTGCTCTATCGTTCTCTACATCCATATTTTCCTTCATTATTCTTTATCTTCTTTTGTTTTCACTTCTCTTCTAGCTTAACGTTACCCTTTTCAGATACACTTTCTCATTTTTTCTAATTCATCACTCCTTACCCAATCCCATCCCTAAAATCTTTACCATATTCATTTACCACCTTTCTTTATCATTAATTCCTCTTCTTAACACTCCCTATACTTGCTCTTATGTCCCTTCCTCCCATTGACAGATGCTGTACTTTCGGCACTTTCTATCCTTCCAACCCTACCAACATATCAAACAATCACATTCATCTTCTTTGAGCTTTATTATCCTTTATCTTTTGACCTTTATTTACCTATTCTGCATATACTTCCACTTCGCTCCTACCTAATTTTGCAATTGTTTACGTTCACTCTTTAATTTTTTCTAATTCAACACTCCTCATACAATCCTTTCTTCCATAAAATCTTTACACCATTCTTTTATCAGCTTTCTTTCTCTTCATTTCCTCTCATAAATACTCCGCATACATGCCCCTATGAATCTTCTTCCCATTGAGAGAAGCTGAACTTTCTAATCCCTCAATTATCCTACATCTTTCTAATAACTGTCTTTCCTTGTCCCTTTTCCTTAAGCATTCATATAGTCCAGTCTGATTTTCTGTAGCTTTCTTCTAGAATAAGTAGCTTCTTTCTTTATAGCATTTCGTTATTTCTATCATCCTTTCTCTACTTTCTTTTACGCCTTTTAAAATTCTTTACGATTATTCCCCTCCCTCCTGCTCCCTCAACTCCAATACCTTTATTGTATATTCTGAATATCTTGCCTTGTATTTCAAACATATACCTCTGTTCCATAACTTAATACTGGCCATACCAGCATTTCAAATAATCACATTTTCCTTCTACAATCATTTTTTGACCCTTATTTCCCTATTCCTGATATCCTTCCTCTTCCCTCATACCTTAAACTTTCCATTTTTCACGTTCACTCTTTAATTATTTCTAATTTATCGCTCCTTACCCCATTCCATTCCTAAAATCTTTACCACATTCTATTACTAGCTTTATTTATCTTTAATTTCTCTCTTAAACACTCCTTGTACTTGCTCTTATGTCCCTTTCTTTTATTGACACATGCTGCACTTTTTAATCCTTTTATTAACCCACATCTTTCTCTTAATTGTCTTTTCCTTCCTCAGCTGCTATACCTTTCTTGTAAACTCGCATTCTCTTTCCTATCCTTCCAACCCTACCAACTATTTTAAACAATCACATTTACCTTCTTCGAGCTTTATTATCCTTTATCTGTTGACCTTTATTTACCTATTCTGCATATTCTTCCACTTCGCTCCTACCTAATTTTGCCATTGTTCACGTTCTCTCTTTAATTTTTTCTAATTCAACACTTCTCATACAATCCTTTCTTCCATAAAACCTTTACACCATTCTTTTATCAGCTTTCTTTCTCTTCATTTCCTCTCCTAAATACTCCGCATACATGCTCCTATGATTCTTCCTCCCATTGAGAGATGCTGTACTTTCTGATCCCTCAATTATCCTACATCTTTCTATTAATTGTCCTTCCTTGTCCCTTTTCCTTAATTATTTATATAGTCTAGTCTGATCTCCTATTGCTTTCTTCTCGAATAAGTAGCTTCTTTCTTTATAGCATCTCGTTATTTCTATAATCCTTTCTCTACTTTCTTCTACCCCCTTTATAATTTTTTTTGCTAATTCCCCTCCCTTTTGCTCCCTTAACTCCAATACCTTTATTGTATACTCTCAATCTCTTGCCTTGTATTTCGAACCTATACCTCTGTTCCATAATTTAATACTAGCCATACCAGCATATCAAATAATCACATTTTTCTTCTACAATCATTTTTTGACTCTTATTACCCTATTTCTGATAATCTTCCTCTTCTCTCATACCTTAAACTGTCCATTTTTTACATTCACTCTTTAATTTTTCTAATTCATCGCTCCTAATAGAATCTCTTCTTCCCTAAAATCTTTAGCAGATTCTTTTAACAGATTTCTTGATACGTAATTTCTCTCCTAAATACTCTCTATACGTGCTGCTATGTTTCTTCCTGCTTTTTCTCCCAATATATCCTTTCCCTTACTAAGTATCCCTATCCAACTCTTGCTAATCTTCTCCGTCTTTTCTCTATGTACCTCATTAATTGTATTTTGATCCCTTAATTATCCGAGCTCATTGTGTAACTGTCTTTTCTTCTTCCCTTCCTCTAATTCTTTATATAGTGCAGTCCCATCTCCTATAGCTCTATTCATAAATAATTCACTTCTTTCTTCTTAACATCTTGTTATTTTTATTGCCCTCTTCTGCTTTTTCTTACTTTCTTTATACACTTTTGTGATAATTTATCTTCCTTTCCGACACATAGTTTCAATACCGTTATTGTTTGCTCTCTATATCCTACTATGTGTTTTAAACCTATGCCTCCATTCCATAGCCTAATACAGGCCATACCAGAATATCAAACAATCACTTGTTCTTCTTTAATTATTTTTTGATCTTCATGTTCCTACTCACCATGTTCTTCCACTTATCTGCTACTATAAACAGCCATTTCTTATATTCACTCTTTCATTTTTTCTAATTCATCGTTCCTCACAGAATTTATTCTTCCCTAAAATCTTTATCACATTCTTTTAGCATCTCTCTTTATATTTAATTTCTCTCCTTAATACTCTCCATACTAGCTGCTATGTTTCTACTTCCTATTAAAAGATGCTGCACTTTTTGTTGTGTTCCTTCTCCCAATAGATCCTTTCCCTTACCTAGTGTGCTAATCTACCTCTTTCTCTTCATGTCCACATTTTATCTACCTATTTTGTTTATTGCACTGTGATCCCTCAGTTATCAAATATCATTCTATTAGTTCTTTTCTCTTGTTCCTTTTCTCTTAATCTTCATAAAGTCCAGTCTCATTTTCTATAGCTCTATTTCTAAATAACTCACTTCTTCTATCTTAAAATCTTGTTTTTTTTATTGCTCTTTCTTTTCTTTCCTTTACTTCCTTAACACAATTTTTTGCTAATTTCTTGTTTATGCTCAGTTATTCTCCCTCCTTTAGCTCCTATACCTTTCTTGTAAATTCCTTTTTTTTTCTTTCCTTCCTACCATATATCTCTGCTCCATAACACAATACTGGGCACACCATCATATCAAACCAATCACATTCTTCTTCTCCAATCATTCTTCTTACCCTTATTTGCCTATTCGCGGTTTTTTTTTGCATTAACCCTGACGCTTATTTCTTCCCTTCTTATGTTCTCGTCCTTTTCCTTAACCTCTTGTTGTCTTTTCCACACTGTATTAATTACACTGTATTTTTTCGATTCTATGTACCATCTCAAAGCTCTCCCTCTCCCTCTCCCTCTCCCTTCTCGTTGTCTTGTTCAGGTTCCATTGTCCGCTAA
>JAAAKG020132384.1:0-14523 GCA_010014905.2 Druon quercuslanigerum
ATCTGAAAGTAATAAATCCATTACATTTTTTAGCTTTAGAATTTTAACAGAAATCACAAATTAAATGAATGTTTTAACTAAACATTTAACTATTAAAATTTAAATTATTTAAATTGAAATATTTTCATTGAAAATTTTTAAATCAACCTATTCAATATAAAATAGGTAAAACGGAAAAATAGAAAAAAATATTTCTCTGTTAACCCTGGCTTTTCAGCGTAAACGGTAGGCTGAGATTTTGTCAACAGAATCTAAGCGAAACATTAGCGTAATTAGCTAGAGCGTCCGGCGTATGCTGAGATTTCAGGTTGTGTTGTAGGTAGGGTCCGAATTCCCAGAGGGTGCGATTTTTCATAGTGGTTAAGCATTCGATTATGTTTGTAAGTGACCGTACGTGCAATTTTATTGCATAATTTCAAAAATAAATTGATTGCAGTTATTAAAAATAAAATTTTTTTGATGTAAATTTAGCATTATGTTACATAATCTGTTTCGAGCTGCTGTAATGGAACATCTACCAACGATTCTATTTTTAAACGTATAATATAAGAATGACTTTATTTTTCTCACTTTCCTTATAACTCGATCTCACTTTCGTTCCTGTACTCTACCTTCGACACTAGACGCGTTCTTACACTGACGCCCTAACGGTCGAACCTTTTCTTACTGCAGCGATAAGCGTTTAGCCTGAATCATTTAATTCATATTCTTAATATTTGTATATTAACCTTCATAAGATGGCTCAACGTGAAAATGAATTCCTTTAGTTTTCTTAGACTGTGTAACCTGTTTCTAACAATGACCCCCAGGTTTTCAAACTAGATTTCTCTCCGTAATGGAATGACAAATAAAAAATTATCAATGACTGTAAGAAACTAAAAATCGATTTTCACTGCATGACGTACCTTTCTTCGCGTACGGTCAAATGTATGGATGCTTGTGTATGTATGCATATATTTATGTATGTCCAAACGTACGAGAGGTGCGATATACTTATACATTAGTTAAGCGCGTGGATAAAGATTAGACTAATATTTAATTATTTACTCCGTTTGAAACGAACTTTATTCATAATCATAATAATATTCACACAAATACAAATATAACAGTGATACTCTCTTGTACAAGTATATACACACACAATAAAATATGTAAAACTTTTGTCTTTCTAGCCGTGGTGATTGTATTAGAGAGTGATTTTTATGTTTTTTGTTCTTATGCATACAAAAAATAACTATACAAAATAGTGTATATTTGTATAATAAGAATTTGAATTTAGTACAAAAATAAAAATAAAAATCTTACATAATAGGTAGTAAGCTGAATGAAACAATTTGAATCCCGAAATTTGAAATTTGAAGAGAAATTACTGTCATGAAGCTTTAGTATCTGATTGTCAGTAAAATAGCATTCGTAATTCCAATCAAAAAATAATTATAATTCAGTACAAAAGCGGATGAATGATCATGATGATGGTGATCAGGTGGTGTTTTTGTGGAAGAAATTTCATTATTTCCGTCCTCTTCATCGTCGATAGCTTGATTGATAATTCTCATTATAGGGAAATTAAGGCCTTTTAGTGGGTCCAGGTAATCTTGATGGAGAGACCCACAGTCTCCCCGAAAATCATCGGTGTCGATACTCCATACCATCACGCCAGCGAATCCCATTCTGGTCGCAAATTGAACCTGTTGAATAAAAAACTTGTGTATCTTATGATATATGTGGAGAAAAATATTGGAGATACAAGTTGTATCATATGTTAGTATGGATATGATGGGATGAAGGAAAAGTAAAAAATAGTTAAGTAACTTTATGAAAGATTTTTCCGTAAATTTACAGTGCCGTCTAGAAGTATGAAGATCAACACTTCAAACCTTGGCACAGTCTAGGAAAATAACGGTAAAAATTTGAAAGTCACGAAAAAGGAACCTTAAAATTTTCTCTTAAAAATAAGCCCAAGAATCTGTAAAGTATTCACTGGTTCTCGAATTTTCATAAACAATGTAGAGGCCGACACGTTATACATATTTGCGCCTTGCAAGACTAAAATCGCATGGTCGGGCAGCACTGCAGTATTTTGTCTCTATTTTCCGTGCATTGACAAAGGACAAAAGATCGGACGTCACTATAGACCGAGCGAGTTTTGTCCTCCGCATGTCTCTATGGATTTTCTATGATAATTCAAGTATATATGATAATTCAAGTATAGTTTTTTAAGCTCATTTTAAAGAGGAGATTTCAAGGACTCTTTTTACGTATGATTTAAAAATTTCTATTATTATTTACTTAGACTTTACTATCAGGAGTTGAAGCTGATTAGTACTGGCCCACCAGTACTGCACCGGTGGCGAACCCCGGCTGAATATTAAATTTTCTATCTGGAACTTTCGAAATTTGTGTACATATTATCAAAAATGTTTTTCGTTTCATATTGATTCTTTAAAAAAATCTTTGTATATACAAACTTTATATTTAATCCCTTCGCCTTCTTCTACGTTTATTCCTATGGAATATATAATAAGTATGAATATTCAAAGAAACAGGATTTTGAGATAGAAAGCAAAGAACTTTCATGTTAGAAGCGACCATTCCCACTTCAAAATCCATGAGACGAGCTCTCATATTTCAATTGGGTACTCTGAGTTATAGAAAACGGTTAAATTTTTCACTATACGAAAAGAACATACTTTGACGCAACAAAGCTCTAAATAATCTTCAATACATGCTGTAACCGGCTTTGTCATTAATTTACCCGAAAACAAAAAACTGCCCCTATCAGGGGTACATGATGCGCTGCCAATTTGAAAACGATATGGGAGCGACCACGACTTCTTCTGACGGGATGGTCTTTCGCCAAAACTTTGCGGTGAATTTCCCGCAAATAGAGATAGTAACCCAAGACAATTTGTACAATGCATATGCCAGTAACACGAGACGCTATGGACCAGCGGGGGCCGGATCTGGGAGATGTAGCAGAGCGACTTTCTCATGGTCGAGAGTTGTTGGGCTAGCAGCCGCTGGAGTCTGCCCCTGATCCTGCTGAACTCATTGAAGAGCTTGCTTGAAGAGAATGCATTGAAACGCATTCAACTTATTTCCAATAAGGAAAGCCTGCGTCTCATAGTGTGATTTAGTGATGTTATCCTAGAGTTTGAAGATCAATAAACATCAATAAAAAAATAGTCTGTCTCAATTTAGAGTCAGCCAGAAGCTTCTCTAGTTAGTTGGCGGCTTTAATGACAAGATACTGCCTTTGTTATTACTGCTACAGTGGCGTGTGCCAGGATTATGAGCTTAAAACACAGATGACAGGCTACTAACAACTATGCCTCAAAAAAGATGGCAGATCCTCCATGGAAATTTCGACTTCAAGGCGTGATTAGTAAAGTAAGAGCAAAACATTCTCAGTAACGTGGCAATTATTGAAATATACCGCCTTTGTGGAGATCCCAATGAGAACACCGAGCACATCATTGATAGCTGTACGATGCTTGCTTCGAACTTCGAGTTCCGAAACAACAACTGACACTGACGAATCTGCTAATCCCTTGACGTGTTTTGCAACCGTGTTTGGTAACGAAGTACCATGTCATGAGTTGGTGAAAGGTAGGTCATCATAATAAGTGTTTGACTTTCAACCGGCGAATGATCTCTTTGGTTACATCTGAAAGTCAACCGTCTTTTTCACTGAAATTTATATCATTGAATTGCGGTGTAGTTTTTTATGTGGTCTGATATTCCTGGATGGTATGTTCTCATAAAAATGATCCTAAAAGCAGGGTACAGGTTTTTAAGAAATTGATAAATTTTTCTCATACTGGATGGTAACGCTGGTTCAAACTGATTGATTTTAGCACTATAGATAAAAAATTTGGAACGAAAATGTTGTCAGCATTGAAATAACCTTTTTGAAAGTTAAAAATGCAGAACATACAGGTCTTAAGCTTTTGAGATATCTACAATTTTTCTCAAAGTGTTTAAAATTTCAATAAATATAATTATCTCTTAAAGATACACGATACACGAAGAAAAATATTAGGGAGACCTTCACTATATTATACGATTAAGTTGAAACGAGTCACATTATAGAAAGTCTTAGGCATATTTTATAGATATATACCATTTGAAGTTGCCGAAGAAAATAAAGTTTTTCGTAACGTTGATCATATTGTATGGATTTGATGAGATGAGTGACATATCAGATGTAAATTAATTTTGTTGTAAATTTGTCTCTGATAAGCCGAAAGGGAGGCAGTTTGAAAATCTGATTGCCAATTGTGAATCTTTTTCATACTCTGATTGCATAAAATTATTAATAAGAAAATAGATTTTATTTCTAATTTAATGATTTACTAATTTTTCATAAAAATTAAGAAATGGTACATGAAAATTCCAAATATTTTCCTAAAATTCCTACATTCTAACAGTGCGTTGCTAATCCGCATACCTCGCTTTACGAACGGCACAGCTTTATGCTCGAGCGTGATTGACGTGATTTGTCCTGTGTGCGTGTATTTGATGAAATTTAATTAAATAATAAAATACAAGATCTATCAGTTATAAAATACCTATCTGTGCAAATTTCTGAAATATCGGCGACCTCGTGTTTTACCGACGAGTCCATCTAATATAGAGACGCGCCTCGTGCCGAAAAGCTTTGTAGCTGTGTGCTCGTAATGTTATGTAAAATGTGTGTCTAAATCCGTAAAAACGAAAAATAAGTGCAAAAATGTGGTTCATTAGTTTAAAAATATATATGCATAAGCAACGATCGAGGATTGCCATTACCATCGAGTGTACTCAACATATGCTTAATTCTCTGAATTTATATAATTTATATTAAGCAGTCGCGAGATCGCTCTGACCACTCCAAATTACTCTTGATTAATAAATATTATTCAGCGTAAGGTACGTTATGCACCCAAAAAAATGTCTCCATTCAACAAAATCGTATGGTTGACCTCATTTGGTTTATTTCCGAAATTTTTTTGTTTAAATTAACGAAATTTTTGTTCATCTGATCGAATTGGTTTGCATTTATTAATGAACATTTAGGGTTAAATCGCTTTGTTCATTTTAGAATACTAGAATGGGCTCATCACATTGCAGCACATCACATTTGAATTTTAAGGCAGAAATGAAATCCATTTATTTGGAACAACAATATGGTCAATACGCCATAAGAATATATTTATAGCAACGAGTGAATTATAAGGTTTAAAATGAGAGGATTTTTCAAGTCGCAAGTTGATTCTGTTACAGTTTATGCAGGCTATGCCCATAATAATTATTATCGAGGACACATGATAGTCGGAGTCTCAGGTACCTTATCTGCGATTAAATGTGTAGCTAAATAATAATTATTATAAATACCAAACTAAATCAGATGTTCTTTGAATGCATAACCGTAATAAGTATTATAATGTTTTTAGAATTTACTTATAAGATACATTTATTAAATTGCTTGTTTTCTAATTTCGACAGTTGAGTTTTATAGCAGAATGGTTTAGAAAAAATGTCACATTTACATATGAATCATATAATTAAGAAAAACTTCAATTTTACCATTTTAAATGGAATTAAATAAGTAAGACGCATTACCAGTCTTCAAACTTCTAACTACGTGAGCAAAAGTGACTTTGAGATGGTTTTATATGGTAACTTTAATACATATTAAAACTATAATTGACTACAGTTTTGTATTGTTAATGAAAGAGTCACAAATCGCTAGAAAATTTGGGACAAAGCTTACCTTAGAAATGATGCTTTTTGGGTTATCGTAAACAACGACTCGATCTCCACTGATGGCGTAAGGAGTTTTCGAATTTTCGTCCCACCCAGATGTCCAATGCTTACTTTTATCGATCAGCTCCCTGCATATCTATAGAAGTATGGAAAAAAATACCAAACTTTGCATAATTTAATGACAATAAATAATATTTCAACAAAGTCTTTAGAAGATCTACAGACTTTACGAATTTATGATTAGTGATTATCACCTCGATAAAAAACAATGAGAGCCAATCATTTTTGTTAAAGAAAAAAAATGTCCAAACTTACCTCGTTGTACCCCATAAATCCCTTTTCTTTTGTGAATGGCCCGGCAAAGCCTGTTTCCGAAGCTGATAAGCCAATGGGATTTTTATTTTGGTCTGATGGAACTGATGAAAGAATAAAAGTTCTACCATATAAAGGCAAACCAAGGACGAGCTTATCTGCTGACGCTCCCCGTTTTAGCAAATGATTCACTGTTTCTTCCTGAAATAAGTAACTTATTTTATTTATAAAATGTATGATATATATATAGATAATCTAAACAAACATTATTATGTGCTGAAATTTGGTATATTCTTACCACGCAGAGATTATCAGTGCAATGCAGAGGTGCGTTTGGCAAAACTTTTTTGTCCCAAGCTCCATGATAATCATAAGCCATTACATGGATGTAGTCAAGGTATTTTGATATTTCGGAAATATTATACGCTAAGTCAATTGTATTTTTGTCAGCGCTGATTGCAGTTGTCAACAACATTCCTTTTTTCTTTAATTCTATACTTAATTCCTATATTAAAGGAAAAAGATTATTATAAGGAAAAACAGAATGTCCTTATTTTTCAAACTAAGAAAAGTAAGTGAAAAAAGGCATGTGTATTATATTTATTATTACCTTAACAAGAAGGGAGAAATTATCTTTATCTTTGTCAGGATTACCACCCCTTTTCCCGGGGAATTCCCAGTCAAGATCGAGACCATCGAATCCGTACTCTCTAAAATTTTTAATTTATAACAATTTTTGTAGGTAAACGATCGTTTTAATGTATTAATTACTTTAAAAATTTGACGATACTGTTGACGAAACGACTTCTGTAATGATCGTTGGCCGCAAAGGCTGAGTATTTTTCACTTCCTTCGTTCCAACCACCAATTGCTAATGTCACTTTTAATCCATTGTTTCTCTGACGAAGTGCTGTCATATTTCTGTAACCGTCTCTTCCTATGAAAAATGAATTCTTTTAACTATATAACAAAGTAATACCTATAATGAACTATTCTTGTAATCTGAATTCGCACAGAAGTTTAAATAGATAAATTTGAATAAGACAAGGCTTTATAAATAGAATATTCTCTATCAAGGGCGTAAAGATGGTTATTTCGACTTAGTGTGAATTTGCCACACGAGCGAAGCGAGGTTGACACTCACGCGAGGCAAAATTCCGTACGCGTACGGTACACACTTTACTTTTTGTCGTACTCTCCTTGAAAAGCAGCATGTGTAGCCATTTCCCTTCCCCCTTTCTCATCCCCTTTACCATTTCCCTTTCATCTTTCCCCTTTTCAGCCGTTCCCCTTTCTCGTTATTTCTTTCCTTTTCCTCATTCCCCTCTCCCTTTTCACCTTTTCCCATTTCCCTTCCCTTCCCCTTTCTCATTTCAACCTCCTTAAATATTCCTTTTCCCTTTCCTAATCCTCTTTACTGTTTTCCTGTCTCCTTTTCACCCTTCCCTCTTCCTTTTTCCCCTTCCCCCTCCCCCCTTTACCGTATCTCCTTTCCCTTTCCACCATTTTCCCTTTCTTTATTTGCCCATTACATTTATACTTTTTCCTGTTATGCCCATTTCCCTTTTATTTTTCCAATTTTCGCCTTTTCCTTTCACCTTTTACCTTTCACCTTCCCCTTATCACTCTTTCTGGTTTTTATTTTTTTCCTTCTCGTCTTCTTTCCCATTTCCTTTCACTGTTTCGCTTATCCCTTCCCCTTTTAACCTTCCCATTTTTATCCTTTACCCGTTCCCTTTAACGTCTTTCTCTTTTTCCCAATTCTCCTGCCTTTTTTCTTCCCCCCTTTCCATTTTCACCTATTACCCTTTATCATTTCCCCCTTCCATTTTCCTTTACGCCATTCCCCTTTAATGTTTCCCCTTTTCCTTTTTACCCTTTTTACTTTATCTATACCCCTTTCTCTATTTCCCTGTTCCCTTTATCCTGGTTCTTTTTCCTATTCTTCCCTTTCTCGTTGTATATTTCTCTTTTCCCCTTGCCCTTTTTCTCATTTTCACCTTTTTCTTTCCCATTAAATCCTCTTCGGTTTCACATTTTCTTCTTCCCTTTTCCTTTTCCTTTTACCTATTTCCCTTTTCTGTTTCCCTTTCCCCTTTTAATCTTTCCCTTTTCAAACTTTCCTCGTTCCCTTCACGCTTTTCACAAAAAAGGGTTAAAAGAAAAAGAACTTCAATTTACATCAACATATTAACACTTCTTTCGGGCGTCCCACTTGCGTGGTGCTGTGCATGTTTAGCGGGCGTAAAGTGTTTTATGTAGCAGGCGTAAAGTTTCATGTTGGCCCGGCGGCGAAGAGCACTTGGGCGAAGGCCACTGGGCTGTAAGTAGCCACATTACGCCTGCTTCACGAGCATGCAATGAGACGTTTTCAGGAGGGGTCGGACAAAAACATGTTTTTGACAACGCCCAGTCTGCAAGTTTGGTTGTATAACCCATCGAAAGTGACCAATATTTAGGCATCTTTACTTTCTTTCCGCTATCTCAGGAGCAGTTAAAAAAATACGTAAGGATTGTTTCTGACAATTTAGACTTTCTTCCCTCGCCTTACGTAACACCTTTTCTATAGTAAATATATGTAACTTTAACATTAGCGTAACGCTTGAGGTAGACCGCCGCCCCTAAGGACGTTACGTATTTTTTAAACGGTGCTTCCATCACTTTTATTCTCCAGAAAAAAAAACGATGCTATTTTCTCCTTTCGTGAGATCATCAATTTGGACGATGAATTCAGCGACCTGTGATATATGGCCGATTTGCTAAGGATTTCGATTTTGGTTTCGATAATGAGAGTGAACTAAAGTTCCAAATAATACAAGAATTGTTATTAGTTTTCATAGATAATTAAAATTTATGTCTAAATTATTCTTTTGCTTAAGGCCATGTGGCGAGTCGGTCACGTGACCAGATTTCGGACTAGACCCATATTTCTTAGTGCTTCTTATTTATTATCCCAAATTTTTAACTCGATGTGGTGCTTCGTGTGAAAATAAGTCAGGAAATAAAAAAAGTGTCAGTAAGTTAGGAATCTGGTCACGTGGCCTTAAAGTAAATTATTGCAATCTGTATCGGCTAATAAAATAGACGACCATATATGATGGGAACATGTAATAAACAGTGTAGAAATAAAAATTGAAATCTATTTGAACATCGCATATACGTATGCGTAAGTTCTGATAACTTTGATAGTAGTTCTGTGGGACGCATGAATTGTGCTCCAAACTTTTGGTGGCATGCATTAATTTCTAGTTTTTTTAGTTTGCTGAACCTGTCGTTTTGGGTTGCTTTCAGAAAATAGTTCGGTCAATTGAAACAAAATTTTGTTCGGTTGATCAAATTCGTTGGCTTCAAACAATCAAAGTTTTTGGCTCAATCGTTTTGCTCATTTTAGAAAATATTTGATTGATTCAACAAAAATTTTTGGTTGGATCTAATAAATGATTTAAAAGAACAATATACTAGAATTGATACAATAATTCCCAAAGGTATTATTTATTTGGAGTTGGATAAAAACGCTGCAAACAATTTAAAACTTCAATGATCAGAAGTCAGATAATTTTTATCACGAGGCAGATGAAACTCATCCTTCGTCGAAAAATTGTACTTGTCAATTGTTTTCAACGTTTTTATCCGAATTTAGATAAATAATATTGCTAGGATTTACTGTGAAGCTAAATATTTGGTTGATTCAACCAAAATGTTTTATTCAAAAGTTTAATACATTCTTTTACATACTCATTTTGCATAAAATTATTCATGAAAAAATATATTTCTTTTCGATCCTAACTTAAAATAAAAATGAAAATTTAATCCGGTTGCATTTGTAATTCGGCGATCTCCATCAAAATAAGTGATTCGGAACTAGAATGCATTGGGATTAAGCGATTGAGTGAAAAATACGCGAGATTACTTGAATCTGTGTAATTGCCTATTAGGTTGCATGATTGAGTTTTTGATAAAACAACAGAACGATGTTTTAAATCAAATGAACAATGGACATTACAATTTTTTTCTGCTATTTAGTAGTTAAATAAACTACTAAATAATTTACACAATATTACACAATACCATGGTAAAAATGATGAGCTATTTACAATGCAAATTGTGATGGGTCCAAAATATACGGTATAAGCAAACAAAGTTTATTGTAGAAAAAATCGTTTTGGGTCAACCAAATATTTTGTTGTTCATATAAGAATCTAATTCTATGGTTGATTCATCCAAATATTTTGTTGTTCATGTAACAACCTTATTTTAGAATTGATACAACCAAAATTTTGTTTTTTCAACTTAATTTTTTTCTGATTGTTATTAGAAACTTAAGTATAAATAATCTACTACTGCACTTTTTCGTTTCTTCTGACTAGTTTATTTCTATTGTGCTTTCGAGTTATGGAATCTTGTAGAAAATTTGCACATACGGAGGTTGTCAAATTTCATTCCTTATTACCTAGCCTCGATATGTCAGATTTTGATCATCCACATTCTTCAACAATGAAATTTTAATGGTTCAAACTCAGAGAAAAACATTTGAAACGTACCATAATTTTCCTTAAGATCTAGGTAAGGATCCAAACTTTTAATGCTCCATGTTTCGTTACTCAGACCAGCGAATGAATAAATTAAATGAGTACATTGCGATGGGTCTAAGTCACCGTTTCCAAATTGAAACTGCCCCTCATTCTGTCTATAGGTTGCCCAAGTGCCTACATAGCAGACAACAACTTTGTCTGTGTTTAATCTAGTTGAAACTGAAAGAAATATCCAATTAATAGCAAGTATAGGGATAAAATATGGTAAATATAAATAGATAGTTCAGAAAAATTCCCGTCTGTTCTAGTATTTTTCAATGAATCGTGTACGATCAGAATATGTCTCATTTTACATCCCTTTGAACAATATAATAAGTTGAATAAATTGAAAAAGTAATGTTTATTTTTTATGAGTAGGGCATGGAATTAAATATTGACCTAATTGTACCCATAATAAATACACAGTGAAAAAATTCAATTTTTTAACTCAGTTTCAATCTTTCATTTAAGTTTTCCAGACTTGCTGCTCGAACTTGTTTTAGAGAGGTAAGTTGAGAATGTCCAACTACAAAAATTTCTCAATACTGAACTTAAATGCCACAAACCCTTCTTTAATTACAGAACAAATAAAATTGTGCTAAAAAAAGCTTTAATAAAATAATTTAAGGTATTCGCAATTTTTTATCATTATTTTTCTATCTACTGTTTTATATTAAAATACCCTAATCAAGGATTATTTACAGGAATTATTTATGTAGAAAAATTTGTTTTTCAAATTATTATTTATATTTTTTTTAACCGTTCTAGACCGTTCAAAAAAGTATTCGCTCTTTTAAAATTGAAGTGATGAAAAAATAAAAATGTTTCAATAAGTTTCTTCAAAAAATGTCTATGTTGAGTAATATGAAAATTTTGTATGTGCTGCTTAAAATTATGGATTTTTTTATATTAAAATTTTGGAACGTTATACATTTTCTAAATTTGTATGACTTTAAAGCGTATGAGTTACTAGCCGAATAAATTAAATCAACGAAAGTTGAAAAAAAGGTTAATAATCGGACATGGATGTAAAATAAGAACATTTTTTCGCAAATGAATAATCGCTTTTAGGATATCTTATCTGACAGTCGCTTGCGCGATATATTTTGTGATTGATGTATCTTTATAAGTCGTTGGCTTTATAGAGAGTCTAATAATAGGTTATACAGGTATTCAGAAACAAATCCTGTTCTTTTTAAAATATTTTTGTTGCGAAACATAATCAGTACTAGTTTTTTATTGCTCCTTCTATTGTCTATAAATAATACAGTACAACTTTGGAAAAATACATACATAAGATGCTTAATAATTTAAATTTTATTGTGTTATGCATACATATTGTACATCCTACGCATATCGTGATCCTACGATTACAAAGGATTGTAAAGGCCGACGACGATAGTGAAAGGTACAAACTGAGCGAGCATCGGCCTATAACGGTCAAACAAATTGAAAAGAAAAAGTATAATGTCACAAAAAGGCAATTTAAAGTATTATTAGAATATGCCAATGTTTAAAGAATTAAATTCTTATTTTAAAAAATCGAATTAAAACAAATTTAATAGTAACTTATTCCCGAAAAATAATAGTATATTATATGATTGAATTAAAAAGATGTCAGCGTAATTCAAACAGTTATTTTCACTCTCTTTATAAATGTTGTGTATAGTGTATACTATGATATTTAAATATTTTTGTCTACTTTTTTGAAGGGCTTACCTCGTTTTGAGTGAGTGCTTATTGTCGAAAAAACCACTATTGTGAATATTGTTCCTAATAAATGCCACAACATTGTTCCCAAGATTGATATCGGCGACACGGGGAAAATTTTGTGGGACGTGTTTGTGGTCTCCTTGAGAAACTGCCGGTAAGCCAGTGGAAATAGCAAGCGCCCCTCGTGAAAATAAATACAGAAGTAGCCCTGTCTTAAACCTGTCTTGAACCTATCTTTTCTGATCCCCAGAAACGGTTCTTTTGTTCCCGCTGGCTAGCCTGCTGATATACAGACAGCTATCCTTATGACAAAATGAGAGAGAGAGAGCGCGCGAGAGAGAGATGGTTTGCTTTTTAATTCTTTAAATATTAAAAAAGAGCAATAATTAATTCATTATTTTTTCAGAAAACAATCACAATTTTTTTTCAAAACACAAAAATATTTTTAAACCTGTTTTTTGTAACCGTTGCAATATCCTGCACAGGAGTCTGCGAAAGACTAAGGTTGTTTTAATTGAAAGGTGAGGTTGAACCGGTTCGACATTCTCAGGTGAAAGTTCTTGATAAGAAAAACAAATTGCAAGAATTAAAATTCTAGGTATTATTTAAATTTATTATCTTTTAAAAAGCGGATTTATTTTTATTGATTTACAGGATGCGATATATTCTCTGATGTTTACGTGGATTAAAAATAAATATATTGTGGATTCTAAGGTGAATCTAAGTTTTATTTATGTTTAACGCCTATATCCAGGCAACCAATTTAGCAGACCTGCTTACTGGGTTGAGGAATACGGTGGAGTAAAACCAGGCCTTATGATTTCAAAATTGAATTGCCTCATTTTACTCATTTGCTACTAAAATAAAACCTTTTTACATATATAGGGCCTATTTCTGTTTTGACTTAAGTTCGTATTTTGGTTTACCAGATGGGCCACTTGCAAGACCTCTGAAAAAAGTCATCGACTTTATTTCGTTTCAGGGTACGTAAATTGAATTGCCTGCACAGATGGGGAAAAATTTGTCGCGCAAAGTTTCCACTGAAAGTCGGTTGCGTTCATTGATTCGTTGGGATTTTATCAAAGAAAAAAATGTTCTAGCAATTGGCATTCAGTTCGCTATTGGTGTTCAAAATCTAAAGGTTTATCTAAAAAAAATCTGGCAACGTACTCTCATCTCAAATTTCAGACTTTTGATTGCATTGCGGGACACTGAAAGATCGTCAATCGACAATAGAATGGAACATGACTCACAAAATGCATTCTGTACTGGCGACATACTGCTATTTTCACATTTATGAGTTGATTTTATATTTCTAATATTTTCTCGAAAAAGTTGTCTGTATTCCCATGGCGTAATATTAAAATACTCAATTCAAACTTCCCGCTTTTCGGGCATCCTTTTTTTAATTTGCCAACCACTCTCGCGGGCGTGACCGTAGACACCCTACAGGGACCGTGGTGGGAGGTGAAGCAACTGCGCACTGGGAAATAAGTGCTTATATTTACTGTAGTTTGGAGTTGAATTCAAAAACGTTGTCTGTTTTGGCGTATCTCATTCGATTTACAAGATATGTTATATTCATTCCAATTTTTAACATCTAAAATGTTATATATCTGAAATAATCGAAACCCGTAGATTCTGAATTTTAATCCGAAAACTTAACAAAGGACCCGTACCCGTGTAGAAATTTTGCTATGGCCCAGACCGGGCCCAGGCCAGGCAAAATCTGGCCCGAATCTGGAAAGCCGACCTGGGCCCGATCACTGATGAAACATACGGCCCGATCGGAGCCAGATCTGGCGCCCGAGCTGGCTGCCCGATCGGTGCCTGAGCTGGCTGCCCGATCGGTACCCGACCTGGCCCCGAACAATTTCCCGTTAAGAGCCATTTTTGAAATTTATAATTTCTTATCATTTTATTTATAATAATAATTTTATAACAAGAAAAAGAAATAGACTGAACTATATTTTTTATTTAAGTACAAAATATTATTACAAATACAAATACAAATGCAAAATCAATACATTTTCTAGTATTTTTGACTTCGTTCTTTACGATATCCGCCTATACTCCGCCTATACGAAGTACCTATTTAGAGCAGAAAAATATCTAATTATAATATTTGAAGATTAAAATGACGAAATCGAATTTTGAGGTTAAAACTTTGTTCCAACCG
>JAAAKG020132385.1:0-14523 GCA_010014905.2 Druon quercuslanigerum
GAAAAGTATCGTATAATAAAATTCGCCCATAATAAAATTGTCCAAAATTAAAAATATCGAATTGGAAAATTCCCGAACAATAAAATTCTTGAATATTCAAATTCCGAATAATTAAATTACCAAATTATAGAAATTCCGAACAATAAAATTGTCGAGAAATGAAATTGCTAAATTAAAAAATTCCGGAATATTAAAATTCGAGGGAACTTTATGAAATCGTATTGCGAATTTATCGAAAAATGGACCTGCAACAGTGTAACAGTTTAATATTAATTAATTAATTAACTTGTTTTTAGGATACTTTCCTCTCTTTCCCTTTTTCTCTTTTTGCGGTTAAAAGGGAACTGAAATAATAGAACCTAATAAAAAATTCAAATATTTTGGGGGTTTGTTATTAATATTTTCTTTCATTCGCGTTATTTACAAAGCCTTTTATTATATTATTAGAATAGAATTTCTCTAGTTGGTTTAAAATTCAACTATTCTGTTGAAAAATTTTATATTTTAAGTGAAAATTAATCTATTTGGTTGACGTACTGGTTGATGTAATTGGCTAAAAATCTATATTTTTTCTAAAAAATTAATCTTCTTGGTTTACATTTCAGTTGCTTGGATGAGTTATGAACTTTTTTCTTATTAATTCGTTTGTTGGTGTTGAAGATTCAAATGTTTGGTTGCAAGTGATTTTTTTTGGGTTATGGTTTCAACTATTATGCTGAAAATCGTATTATTTGGGTCAGATGAACTGTTTTTTAATTTTAATTAAATAATTTCATAGGTGAAATATCAACTGTTACATTTTTGGTTGAGAATATTTCTTTTTTATTATTAAAAGTAGAACTGTTTCGTAAAAAATCAATTTTTTATGGGAGATTCGTCAATTTAGTAAAAAAGTTCATGACTATTGTAGAATATTTAAATATATGTTTAAAAATGTATTTTTTATTTAGGACTGTTTTTTTTTTAACTGAGCATATAACTGCATAATGAAGAAAACTAAACAACAGAAATTTTTACAAATAGTTCTTTTAATTTAGTCAAAAAAAATTTCTTTGAAATTTTTTTTCTTTGCATTGAAAAAAAATTAATTATTTTTAAAATAATTTTACTTAAAAAAAGCTTAATTATGTCGTTCAATCCTCTCCCTTCCGAACTTTCCCTCTCCTACTCCACCACCATTCCCCTCCCCTTAATTCCATGCCTTGTCCAGTCTGTCCATCCGTTGTACTTTTTCCAAGGTTGGCTAAAGTACGACGGATGGACAGACGGACGGAAACCAGAATGAAACCATAAGGATTTCTACCTGGAGCTATGAAACCCTGAAAATGATATTTTCTAGTTGGAAATTCACTTTGTTAAATGTTGAACTATTTTGTGAAACATTTAGTTGTTTGTTTGTTTAAGAACTACATCTTTAAACTGCAAATGTGATTATTAATTATTTTTTTTAATTGATATTTTTAATTAAAAATTACTCTTTTCAGGTTGAAAATTTATCCATTTGATTGAAAATTTATTTTTTTTGGTTAAGGATTCACCTGTTTCACTGACAATGAATAATTTTTGTTGAATTCAACTGCTTCCTATTTAGGTTAAAATTATTCTTGGTGGAATTACCAAAAATTACATTTTTCGTTGAAAAATATCCTCTTTGGGGCTTGAAAATTCAATATTTTAGTAGAAAATTAATTTATTTGGTTGAAAATTTGACTTTATGGAAGGAAATTATTCTATCTAATGAAAAATTTATATCTTTTTTTAAAAAATTACCTATTTAATTTAAAATTTATTTTCTTGGGTTAAAATCCAACTACTTTGTTAACAGTTGAACTATGCACTAGTTTAAAAATTTATTTTATTTATACGATTCACATAATCTTTTGGTTGAGAACTATTTTCAGAACAAAAATAAATATTATCGAAATTAATGCCAATTAAAAAATCTTTTGTACAATTATGATAGTAGGGTCAATTAAAAGCGGGATGTTATAAAAATCAGTAAAGATGGCACTGAACAATAAAATAATAATATTTTGCGTAAGAAAAAGCTATAAAATAAAAATGAATGTCTTCAGACAGTGAAGTTCAAAAATCTTGTTCAAAATTCTAGCTGAATAATGGCAATTTTTCATGGAAAATTAGAAAAACGTAAAACCGAAGGAAGTTTTGAAAATTGAAAACGGAACACTGTTAAAAAGTAGAGCATAAAGACTCAAAATGTGTAAAATTAATTTCTAATCTAAACGATTGCATTTTAAAGAGTAAAAAATTCTTATTTTTCTTAACTTTTTAAAAATAATCAGGCAGCAGACTCTTTCAATTAAGACATGCTACGACACTAGCAAACTAGAAAATATACATTTAATCTACTAGAATCAGCAATTTTCTAATAATATTTCTAGCAATTTTTATTTTGTGAGACCTGAGTGCATATTTTGCATAGGGAGCGTTCACACATTGCGTAACCTTTTGTTTGCCCTTTTTATTGCCTCCATGTAACAGATTTAAAAAAATTGCTGGATTCCTCCCATAGAAGTTATATAGCATTGTTATTATTGTTATTATGTTCAAAGCCATAATAGGCGTTTTCTAAATATAAATAAGTGAGGAAATATGTTCATCTATTTGAAACCTTTCAAAATTCTTTAACGGTTCTAAAGTTTTGGTTTAAAAAGCTTTAAAGAAAATCTGCATTTTAAAATATATTATTTTCTGATTTTTTATTCTTACAAAATTGAAATATTTATCTTCAAGATCTTCTACGTTTTTTCGAAACATAAGGAAATATTTTTAAATGTTTTGAAATCTTTTTAAATTTTCTCTTAAAGTTCATTTATCAGAATAAGAAATCATTACAATTATTCCTAGGAACGTGAAAAACATTTTTATTTTCTTGAAACTTTAAATTTTCTTTAAAAAGCTTCAGAGTTTTTATTATTTTTGGAAAATTTCAAAATTTCAAAGTATCTTATAAGATTACTCAAATTTCTTTTAAACTAATTTACTATGGCAAAGTTTTGCTTACAAATCTTTTGCACTCTTTTTGAACATATGAGGAAATATTTTTTCATTCTCTTGATGCCCTACAAAATCCTGCAAAATTAATTTAAGAATTATTATTTTATTTTTCTATTTAAAAATTAGCCTTAGTCTTTCATATTATTTTTTATAAATTTTAAAATCTTCGAAACCTAAAATCATTCTTTCAAAAGTAACCCTAAACCATTTAAAACTTACCCAGAAATCTTAAAAAAATTTAATCTCAAAATCTTTCAAAGTTTTTAAAAAGCTACTTAAAATGTAAAGGAGTTTAGAAATTATAGCGTGGTAGCAAAATGTTAAAAGCGAAATTAATAAACAATATTAATAATCAAAAATATATATAATGATCATTTACAATTTAAATGATCTCTCCTATCAAAAATGTTTAAAAACATATAAAAATAAATTTCATGATGAAGTAGAGTGATGTATTTACACATTTCGTATACAAAATTGATGGTGCAGAAAATTCATAAATCTTAATGGATACATAAACAACCTGTGATCGATATTTGAGCGATATTCAGTAACATCTTTTTAGGCAATTAAAAATGTTACGTATTTTAGTCAAATCCCCCCCCCCCCCTCCAATCATTTCCTCGCATAACAAATCGTAACGATACAAGAGCCTTCTCTCCCCCCTTCCTATTGTCATGTAATATGTGAACTCTCCCATAAGTAAAAAAGCCATACAATTAAAGTAACCTTCTTCAGAAACTGAATTTCGTACTTAATCAATTCATTGTTTGCGCAAGGCAACTAATTTTCACAAAGTTTACTAATTAGTTGCAATATATACAACCGAAGAATATTTTGAAAATCAAAAACAGAACGATGTGGAACAATAGGACGTGACGATCCAGAATCTGTATAATTAATTTTGAATACATTGATCCATTGTAATTTAAAGATTCTAAAAAATGCTTATTTTTTTAACTTTGTTCAAACAATCAGAAGGCGATGTTTTTAAATTGAGAGGCTACTTTACGTTTAGAATCATACTATATGAGATTCATATTATTTTAAAAGAGTTGAGAATTTACCCGTGTGGAAAAATGACATGACAGTGTGGTGCAGGTCTGGCCCAAGTCTGCCTTTGTCTAGACTGTCTAGTCTGAAATATCTGATCTGGTCCGGATCTGATGCTCAGTTTTCTGATAAAAGTGAAAGGTCTAAGTTCCGTTTGGAAGTTCTAGTCTGGCCAAGGACTGGCGCTGATTAGCAAACCAAGAACAAAACGTTATATGTTCTATCTGGAATGCCTGATCTGGCTAAAACTTATTTCCGTCGAGCCTGATTAAGATAATAGATTTTTTTGAAAGGGCCTAGGGAAGTAAGCATTCAAAAGTTGCCCCCACACGTATCAAGTTTATATTACCACTATAGATGGGCATTGATGTGAAATAAATTTGTTTCAAAGGATAACTTTAAATTTTGATTTTTATGGGAGTTATGGACAAGGAAAGTAAAATGAAAAAAGTAATTTTTCTCGAAAACTACTCAACCGATTTTGATGATCAAACTATACGTTATAGTTGCCGATAAGGCTAATTAGAAAAAAATATTAAATTTTAAAACAAAATATAAGGGCAAAAAGATATAGATACGCCTCTAGTTTTTTTTTGCAAAAAATGCTCTTATTGTCTACGTTAACATATATTTCACCCAAATTTTTCATAGGGGTACTTCGTGGCTTACAAAAACAAAATCTGGCTCCATGCGTGTATTGCATATAGCGCATAACATTACCTCGAGTAAAAAAATGTTTACAAAATTTTCTATATTTTTTCTGACTGCACTCATTGTCTACTTCAACATATTTTTCACCCAAATTTTTAATAGGGGTATTTATGGGCTTAAAAAAAAATTTTGCGCGGGGTGCCATGCGCGTATGTAGCGCAGCCTGCGATTCCAACCCGGCTTGTGTGATACTATTATTCTGATTCCGTTATTCACTTGTTTCAAGGTGATTGTCAAATATTTTTCCATCATCATACTGTCTGTCAGTACACTAACTTTCTGATTCCGCGATTCACTTGATTCGAAAAGATCGTGAAATATTCTCATGGTATCTTGATGTCTGCCACGATACTAATTTCCTGGATCATAAAAAATGAAACTGAAGCAAATAATTTTTGTCTTTCATTAAACCGCATAATAGTCTTTAATGGCATTTTATGCCACAATTGTCGACTCTCTAATTATTAATAAAATCTCAATTTGTGTTTCTAATTCTGAAGAGGAAAACGCATCTCCTTCCGACAGTGACTCAAGTAATAATGATCCAACGTTTGAAATTAAACTTAAATCAAATTATGAAATTCCTGATGTTAAACGCATTCCACTTCCTATTCATTGGACTGTTGCAACTTACAAAAAATGTTGCATCTGCTTCTCCACGACGAATTTATCTACAATTCATGAAGAAGCTCGAGTGCAGTCTCCCATTAAGTAGAAAATGTACATACCACAAAGAAATCGGTGCTGTGGAGCTCATATAATCATAAATCGTATATTTGATGAAGATCTTGGTGATTTTAACAGGGTTAAATTGGGAACAACTCAATGCTCTTAAAGAGATGTGTTGATCTCGCTCCGAAATAGCCAATCCCGTTCGGTGACTCAAGCACTCGTAGTCTTTTTGTCCAAATTACGTACTGGTAACTCGAATAAAATGCTCTCTTCTATCTTACAGTTAGAAAATGAAGATGATATATCCGATTATGCTGCTAGTGTAATTAAATCTTTTGAAAATGACGTTTTGCCACATGGCTTCGGTTAGGTTCTCTTAACAGAGATAATCTTATTCAAGATCATACAACTGATCTGGCAGAAAATTGTTCGACATGGACGATCAGTTTTTTAATTTGTGACAGAACTTACCCTAGACATCAAAAGAATGCGATGCATATGAGAGGAAATCTTACTCTGGGCAGAAGAAAGGTGGTCGCTGCAAACCTTTCACTATTTGCACAACTGACGGCTACATTGTTGAAATGCTTGGACCGTACTTTGCCAATCAAAATAATGCCGATATTTTAAATATTGTTATTGAGAATCCAAATGGTTTGCATATATTGGTAATCTCACCGATTTTTTAGAATTCCAGTCAAATTCTGTTTGCCCATTTCAGCGATTAAGCTACTAATTTTTTCCGAATAGTTTTCATTCGATCGAAAGATTTCAAAGTATTTGAACAAATAGGATCGTTTATTTAAAAAAAATGCTTTACTTCGTTGTTAAATAAAAAATTATTTGAGAAATTAGAAATCGGCGTTCATTAATGTCTTTAAAATGTAGTTAACTTGCATTTATCTAAAAAATCCTTAAATCTGACAAGAATTGTAAGCGCTAGACTAATTTGTCCAGAGAAACTGTTTTTGGCCCACTGACCAATTGTGCGAGTGGTTTGGTATATAACATTCATTGTTGTATTCATGAAAATAATCGTTAAATAATTTAAAAGATGAATTTGATCAAAGGACACAAGTTTTAGGATTTATTCCCGGAAAATGGAAATATCTTGATTTTTTTAGTTTCATGCTATTTTGAAGTACTTATAAAATAAACTATACTGAAAAACGTCCCAAAAGCTCTCAATAAAGGTTCTCTAGTATGTTAAAAAATAAATAAATACCAAAAAGCCAACAAATTTAAGCCCGTTGCATTTATTTAAGACCATAATTTCTGTTCTTTAAATAATAAGAGTCAAAGTTTTGATATGCAATCTAATTTTGTTCTACATACAAAAGTCTAAAAAAAATTTTTCTTTTCGAAAATAAATACAACAAGCGACATTCTATTATATTTTATTTTCATACCAACTAAACGATTTTAGGCTTTGTTAAAGCATATGAATTGGGCCCTAATTTCTACTTTTCACTCCCTAGAGTGTAAAAAGTGACGTCAGAAGAAAATGATAAAAATTATCGAGCCATCAGTTAATCGCGTTGTTTAAAACGTTTTGAAAATATATGATTAATTTTTTAGATAATTTAAATCCAGAAGCTTCTTTTTAAAATACACGAACCTGAAAAATAGTATTTAATTCTTTGATATTTTGAATTGCTTTTACTTTCATCTAAACATATACTACATTCTTGAAGGTTTGGTACTTTAAATCCTGAGCATACTTTGGATTTGATTTTGAATCGTTTAATTTAAGACAATCAGACTACAAAAATGATATACTGTTGAAAAGCTTATCAATTAAACCTCGCTTATTTTCAAATTATAGATGCAGAGTGCAACTATCGTGGAGCGTATGAGCATTATCAACTGCCTTTTCATTTACCCTCACCTATTATTCGTCCACACGCATCAGTTTTTCGTCCACCTACGCAGTTACTTCGTCCACCTCCGCAGTTACTTCGTCCTCCCCCTCCGCACATTCTTTCAATCGCTGACCCTATTGCTCCACTTCCCGAACCGACTAGTCCAAGGCTGCCACCAAAAGCACTTCTTATTGGACAAATGAGTCAGAGGGCACCATACCGCTATAAAATGGGTTGATTTAATTTAAAAATAAATTTCAATATAACAATTCTGTAGTGCTGTTAAATAAACGTATTGTCATCTATAAATTTCACTTCTTAAGTCATTATTCAGAGAAAATACCATTCAACATTCTTACTTTTTTTTACCATTTATATTGCTATACTTTTGGTTATTATAATTTGTACGTATTATTCTAAAACTTTTCATAAAAGTAATTTCGAAATTTAATCTGCTCAAAAAAAATTCGATTAATCGTATTTTCATACAATGAACCTTACTACTGTGTTTTATACCAAAACGTGCAAAAAAAACTTAGCCTATCATTTTTCTTCTAAAGCGTTGTCAACGTTCCTTTATCCAAAAGCGAGCTATTTTGAAAAACACGAACACAAGTAGGGTAAGAGTACCAATTCGTGGCACCCACTCTCCCCCAATTGTTGCCTCCTTTCTCTAGATTTTATGAAATAATAAGAGAATTGAGATAAATAGCTAGAATTTTTTCAGATTTTTTTTTCGTGAAAATATGTATTGATCTTATGCTAAACAATAACATTTGTATTTTAAAATTAAAAAATGCAGCATTGTTTCCAGGCTACCTAGAATGTTCAAGTTAACTAAAGAAAATCTTTAGATAATTGCAGTTTTCAATTTACCGCTAGCAACGTTATAATTAATGGAAGTGAGTATTTTCTTTTTAGCATATTTCTAGGAAATGTGTAAATTGTTAATAAAAATACTAAGATTCAACTATAATTTATTTTATAATTAATAGAGGATGCCAATGAATTTCAAATCTAAAGCACTGTATGCAATTCTTGGTCCCACCCTGCCAAGAATTGGATTGCATGTACTTGCAATGATTTCTATTCTTAACAATCGGAAAAAGTATGATTATGTTCGTTTTTTATTTTGTGAAATTCAGAATTGAAGGCCGAAGTAAAGGAAAAAAAAATATTTGAAAGTTAATTACTGGAGCTGTACTTATAAGAATTAAGTAAGTAATTATATTTAGTGATGCATGTTATTTAGAAATAACAGTAAATTCGCAACTTAGCGATTTAGGCTTAACCCCAATTCTAGAACTAGATAGATGCTAATAATTAAGTAATTTAAGATAGATTATTTGCTTATAAATGAAAAATAATTGATAAAAAATGTGTCTCTACTCTATTCACTTCTTAGTGATACTATTAAACTTTATTTTAAACCGATTATTTTACCATTTGCTCTTCATATGACTGGGGTGCCAGTAATTGGGTCCATCCCTGCCCAGAATTGCATGTTTAGTCTACCGAGCTTATTTCAATTTATTTTTCAGTTTCTAATGTATCTTAAGGTAAATAAAGCTTTGAATTTGATATCCTATTGCATTAGCACGGTACATATTAGTCTAAAATGTATCACACATGCAGTTTTTGACATTAATTTATTTTTCAAAGCCTGAAGTTCGCCTTAAGTTGCCAGCAAATGGGTGCATTACCCTAATTCGCCCTAGGGATGGAAAGTCGAAGCAATAAGTCGACTTTCGACTTTGAACTTTTCGACTTTTCTGTATTGTTACAGGTTTTCACAGTCGCATAAATATTTTTCTAAAATGGCCAAAGACAATTATTCCTTTCTCAAATTACAATTAGCATTTATTTCTATCTTGAATTATATATCGTACATACAACTATAATAATAATTAACATACAGCATACTTCCAGAATACCTATTGCACAAACCATATGTGTTCATCAAGGCTTCAAAAAAAATATTAGCTGGTCTAAATGTTTCGACGAAAATCTGTTTCGTAGTTGGCTTATTATTAGTCCTACATGTGAAAATAAACGCTCGCAAGGTACTGACGTAGCCATTATTGACAGAAATTTCATCGCGACCTTGTTAACATGGCTAAATTCCCCTTTGAGACCCTCCCATATAGTTAATGGAATAGCATTGTTCTTTCTCAAAAGAAGGAGCGCGATAATATAACGTTTAAGCTCGATCGGGTAACCATCTAAAACTTCTGAATATTCAGTCGATTTTCTTGTTTCAATCGAAAGGTCGAAGTCATGCCGGAACTCATCATCATCTTCTCCTAGCTGTTGCTCTAATTTTTTCTGGATTCTTCGAATCTACTCTCTACCTTCTCCTATTTCAGATGCAATCAGTTGAGCTACAAAAAAAAGTATTCAAATTAATATGGCAGAAAAAAGTTTTTGATATTGAAATAGAAATCTGATACAGACCAACATGATGCACAGCAGCAGAACATGCACGGGAATTGGCAAAACCCTCCTTCTTGAAACGGGGCTCTAACAGGGAGGCGGCCGAATAAATGAAGACATTTTCGGTTCTTGAAAACTTGGATTCGATTTGGTAGATTAGCATCTGCTTGAGGTTGAAGCTGATCAGCGTGCTCGCTTAAATGACCTCGCTTTTCTGTATAGCAAAAAAAAAAAAATAAATATTTGCAGACATTTACAAAGATATCATTCTTTGTGGCAGAGTTTTACTTACAGTTTTTAAGGCTTTCACTAAAGGGAAGACTTTGCTGATGGTCACATTTTGCTTGCTTATGAATTGCATCGTCGCTTGCCACAATGACTTCAGGATGCTCCTTACTTCTCCCAATGCTTCAACTTCATCACCAGACAGCATCTTTGGTGTCTTTGACCTTGTGCTTTTGTCCAGTCATGAGAGGTTTTAAATGCAATACTGATCATTACTTTCTCGTATCCAAAATAAACGTAGGGTGCTTATAAGAAACAAAGATATAGAGGGCGCATGGGCTAAGTTTAACTATATCATTGTTAGATGTGCGATCGAAGGGTGTGGTACCGGGATGCTAGGAAGAATTGCTGGCGATGCATGATGGAGTTACGAAATTCAGGCTGCCCTAGAAGCAAAGAAAAAAACGTATAGGAGAACTTTGTACAAGGCAGGCCGCAGCAAGGAGGAAAGAAGCATAAGTAAAAATGATTACAGACACAAAAAGAGGATACACAAACGACTAGTCAAGGAAAGTAAAGATAAAATTAGAACAGAAGACGAGAAGAAAATATAAAACGACTTTGAAGGAAGCAAGAAACTGCTTTATAAAAAATTAAAGGGAGTAAAAGTACAGAATTTCTGAACCTGAGAAATAGCAAAGGTGAAATGTTATACCTTTGATGCAGACGGGATACTAGACGCTTTTTAGACACTACTTTAGGAGACTATTACGGAGATGAAGCTATAAGGCATCACAACTGCGATGCAGAACACGATGCATTAGAAAACTCAACTGAGAAAGTCTGTGTAACTGAAGTTAGGGATATAAATTAATAAGGACTTGAAATACGGTAAAGCTGCTGGTGCAGACAATATAAAAACTGAAATACCTAAATACGACGGCGAGTACATATCACATTAGGTTGGACCAAAAATCATCAAGTTTGAAGAGCTCAATGGGCCTGTGGAAATTCTTGTTCCTTTTTGGAAAAAAGAAAATCACTAAAAACTTTAATCCAATCGGATGATAGCCTGCACTCCCTCGTCGAGGACAAAGGTTAAACTCTTAATATCTTTATTGCTTAAAAAAATGTTTGGGACAATATCAACCTAATTTGTTATAAGAAATTTAATCGTGTCGATTAGGTTTATTAACAAAAATTTTTATAGACATTTTTTACGTAACTTAATTTATCTTTAAGCGATTCAGACTTTTATTGCACACAAACTTGTAGATATTTTTGATGCGAATTTATTAATACCATATTAATTGTTTTTATGTTTATATAATTGTTATTTACTAGGCTCTGATGGTTACACATGACTATAATAATGCTTAGCTTTTGTTTTAATTGTGAACAATAACATAAAAAAAACTAAATTGTTGGAAATACGATGAAAGGTACGTAAAACATAAATAGACCAAATTTGTGCATTCAAACATCATTTATTTGCCATCACTTTTTGATAGGATGATTAGTATTTGTATTAATCGTGAAAAATAAAATAAATTAATTAAATTTCTGGACAAAGGAACAAGATATGAAAAAAATAGACAAAAGTTGCTCACCCAAAATAGAGCTATACAAATTTGTCATAATTAATTTTTTGATAGGAGTGCGCAGGGATTGGATCTTGCGCTTCGCACTCAATAATAAATTTATCTCGCGCTTTGCCCTCGATATTAAATGTAACTCGCGCTATGCGCTCGGTCACTGTACATCCCGCAGATGCTTGCATAGGACTTTGAAAATTAAAGGTTAAAGCATTGACAAAAGAAATTGAGTGATTGTGAATTCTCTTTTGTTAAAGCTGCCTTGTGTCTTGTGTCTTTTTTCCATGGAGTAACAGTATGGAGACCAATCAGTGTGTCGGAAATTTGGTCGCCATTTCTCCAGACATAGTTCGGGGGAGGACGTACTCTGAATTGTAAAGTTTCGCCTCGTTTAGAGTGGAATATCTGTGACTCAATATCTGCAATTATACTTATACTTACTTTATTCTTCATACAGTTTTCTTTTTTTTCGTTTTATGCAAATAAAGTCCAGATTAAATTCACAAAAACACAATGTCCTATCTCAGGACAACACATTCGCAGCTGTCAGCTCTTATCTCTTACAAATATTTTACTTAAAACGAAGCGAACCTTTACAATTTAGCGTACGCAATACCCTGAACTGTGTCCGAAAATTCGAGAGTCATTTTTCATTAGCGCGCGCATTGTCGTTTCTGACCCTTACTGTTACCCCATGCTTTTTTCTAAAAATTTAATTTGTTTCTCTGTTTTGCCCTTTTCACGAATAAAAAAAAACCAAGCGACTTTAAAAAACTGAATAATAATAAATTTGTAGCTCGTTTTTCGGAGATGAAGTTTTGTACATTAATTTTTTCGTAGCTTGTATCGTTTGTCCATATTTTTGTACGCTGTTTCTTACGAATATAACAAGAACTACATGTAAATTGGAACAAGAACCATAATGGATTCGTAAACAATTTTTGGTGAACTATTTTTGTCGCTTCATATTTGTTCCTATTTTGCATGGTTTGACGGCAAAATGGAATTTTTTATTATTTGTTGAGTGATCGAAATTTGAGTTATTGATTTTTCAAGAAAATTCAAGAAGTTCTTATGATAATATTGCAGGGCTAATAAAATATAATCTTTTTTTTTCTTTTTAACTTTTTCTCATGTCGTGCGTTTTTCGTTAAAAACGTTCTCTTATAGAGGTCCCAAAAAGATAATGACTTTTTTTGTGACAACTAAATGCAATGTTTTTCTGACTACGTACTTCAATGATAGTTAACAAGATAATAGGATTTTATGTTTCTAATTTGATATTATAGTTTTTTTAAATTGATTATAATTAAATAATAAAAACACTTTGTATTTTAGAGAAGGAATTTTTTCCTGATGAAGGCGCGCACTGAGAGCCAAAACGTTAAAAATATTACGATTTTTTAAGAACTACAATTTTATGGAAACTTTCTACTATTTTTGAATTCATATCGACCGTCGAAAAAAGAGGAGAGACAACTTGAGTCTTGCTCCAAAATGTTTGTTTAGATCATTTATACCCCGAATTATATTTAGTATAACTAGAAAAAAATTGTTACAAAAGCCTTATCAGTAACAAAAGAATTTAAAATTTTATTATTACTGATTAATCTTAAAGGTATTCTTAACTCTATTCGAAAAATTATTCTTAATCCTGAACCATTTATTCCTGACCAAACTCCAAATGTCTTACTGCATAAAATTTTCAATTCTTTAAAGAAAAAAATAATGGTTTTCTGTCACTCAGGAGGTCTCAAAACGTGGAGATTTATTGAAACCTGACGAAGCAAAATTTTACATAAAACAAATACCTTCTCACTAGGATGAGAATGTAAAAATGAAATTTTTGGAAAAACAACACAAGAGAGAAAAAAAAACATGAGAAGGCAAAAGTTTGTTTAAACAAAAAATATCTACAAATTTCTTATAGGCTATTTTTTATAAAAACACATTGAAAATATATTCCAGTCGTAAAAAATTTAAAATAAATAAATTAAATTTATGGAAAAACGCCACAAGTTGCAATAAAATGTATAATGACCACACTTTTGTAGGATGCGCACTTTTTTTAATTATAAAAACTAGACAATGAAAATACGTCTGTTTCAATAGGAAAGCATAAAATAAATGGTAAAAATATGAATTAATTAAAATGATACATTTTTCGGGGTAGCTAAGAATAAAATGTAATGCAAAATAAGGAAAAAATATTAAAGTAGGCATATCTTTCAAGGTCAACATTTTATTATTAATGAAAGCTCCCACTTTTTGTCGCCCAAATATGAATGAAGGTGAGAAGTCCAGTGTGACCTTGAATTTCACTCTAAGCTCATTAAAACTTTACAAGGTCCGAACTCTTCTGAAAGCAGCAGCGTTTGAAAAAATTTCATATCCATGGAAGTTATTTGTTTCAACAAGGCATATTTTTTATTGAACTTGATTCACTTTTAATTGGGGTGCTTAATTATCTCTGGCAGGGATATTATTCCTTACTATAGCTGAACATTTAGCTAAAAACGAATAAAGGAATTGAGAAATATCTCTGGATAAGCGAAAATGAATATCTTTGAATATTTTCCGTATAGTACGGATTTGATATAGTCACCACACATAATCGGAAAAGCACGGGCGCATTATGGGAGCATTGCAATAAAATGGCAACGGTCTAATCGGGAACAGTGACAGTTCAAATTTAAATTAAACATTTTAAGGAGTTTTCTTCCTACCTCGCTCGAAAATACGGCCGGCGTCCCTGCACACCTACGCCGAAAGTCAATGCTCCCTCCCTATCTGCCTATCTGCGCGCCACCTATCGAGTCGAGAGTACTCCCCTCCCTGCTCGCTCGGCCTGCAGGCTTCTAATTTCTGCTCAGCCTGATCTACTATCGGCGAGAAAATGATAGGCATCTGCCTTTGAAGCCTCACAGTTCAGCCAAAAAAAATCGTAGTGCAAT
>JAAAKG020132386.1:0-14523 GCA_010014905.2 Druon quercuslanigerum
ACAAAGTAGTTACATATTTATTCAACACTATCCATTTTTGATAGAGACAAAACAAAATTTCAACCAGAATTCTAAATATTTAAAAAAATAACTTTTAGGAAATTAGTTTACTTTCAACCAAGGAGTTCAATTTTTTATTTTGATATCAAATGTTTACAAAAGTAATTCAACTTTCAATAAAGAAGTTAACTTTCAACCTAAGAATATGAATTTTGAAGAAAAAATGTTGATATTTCAACACAAAATAATTTATTTTAAAATAAAAACAGTTGGATTTATAAAAAAAAAATTAATCATAAAACTTGAATCCTGATTTAAAACCGATTAATTTTCAGCCAAACACTTACATTTTTAATCCGAAAAATTGTTTTTTACTATAAAAAATGATTTTTCAAGCAAGTACATACAGTTATAGCCAAACAGTTAAATTTTCTACAAAACTGTTGAATTTTCCAGTCAGAAATACGAATTTTCTACAAATCAGTCAAATAAAAAAATGGTTAATATATAAACGAGACATATTAATTTTTATGAAAGAAAGGTTTCAATCAAATTTTTTAATTTTTAAGCTAAAAAGACGAATTTTCAACCAAGTAGTTGAATTTTCAAAAAAGATGTGTAAATTTTTAATAAAATTTTGGAACTTTTATTGAAATAATTCAATTTTGAACCAAACAATAACATTTTTAACAAAGAACGATTAATTCTAAACATCATTTATGAACTAAAGAATAACATTTAAAATAAATCTTGAAGCTCAATTTTAATATTTTTAAAATATTAGATTAAAAAACTGGGAAATTTGTTAAAAAATAAAGTTAATTTTCCATTGCGCAGTTTTTAATTTCAAACTCTACAATTTTAAAATTGGAACTCCACTTTTGATCTCTAAAATGAGTCCGAGGCCTGAGCAGAAATTATAATTTTTTGACTATTCCTTATTATCCCGTTTAAGTTAAATTTATATAGCTAATATTGTTAATGAAAATTTTATTGCACTTAGGTTTTAAAAGGTAATCTCCGATTTCTATTTGCTGCTAATGCTGATTTAAGAGAAGAAGCTGTATGTCGATTAATTTGGTTACTCGGAAAAGAAAGCGGCTCAGCCCAGAAATTACCAAGATTATCGTCTCTCCACGGATTGCCTCTGAGTTCTCTATGTGTTTTTGAACGAGAAACTTCTTTCAAACGACCTGACGGCAATTATCAAGTAAGCAAAAATGTCAATTTAATCAATAATTTGTTACAAAACTTAAATTTGAAGGTGGGCCCGTAAAAGGAAAATGAAACGATTTTTTTTAACTGAAAAAAACTTTAATATTTAATAAAGATATTAATGAAAGTATATCATTCATTCGTGAAATAGATTCAGAGTGTAAGTCACTCAGTTTTAAAAGAAAAAAATGTAATATTTTGAGTACGTTCAGTTTTTTTGCATGATTCTGAATTTCACAAATATAACATTATTTTTTACTGAAAGAACGTTTCAAAGTACATGGTGTCAAGTTTTCTATTTTTTAACGAAAAAAAAACATTTTTTTAAAAATAAACAACCCTTTTGGAGAAAAATCGTATGTTTTTGGTTGAATTCAACTGTTTTGAATTGCATGAAAAATTTCATGATTGTTGAAAAATCGTCCATTTTAGTTGATTTCAACGGCTTCTAATTTAAAATATATTTTGTTTTTTCTCGAACATTCATCTATATGGTTTAAAATAAATTAAGTTTATTAAAATCAGTGTTTTTCAAAAAAATTGATTAACTGAAAATTTAACTTGCCATTTTTTTTTGAAAATTCGCCTCTTTTAGTTTAAAAATTAATCATTTGGATCCAAGTTTATGTATTTTATTGAAAATTCGTCTCGTTTTGTTAAAAATTAATCATTATGCTTAAAAATCAACCTTTTTAGTTGAAAAATCATTTTTCGGTTGAAAATGTACCTATTATGTTCATAATTCGTTTTGCTTTTCTTAAAAATGGATTTTTTAAGTTGTAAATTTAACTATGTGTTTTAAAATTGACTTTTCTATACAATGTTTCCTTTTGTTTTTAAATTCATTTATTCTGGTAAAAAAATCTATTTTTTCTTGGTAAAAAATTAACCACTTGGGTAAAAAAATAATAATTTCAGTTGAAAGTTTATTATTTTTGGTTCTAAATTTAAGTATTTTGTTCAAATCTCCTTTTTTTGATTCAAATTTTTTTAAACTGAAAATGGAACTGTTTCATTTTTCGTAATAAATTAATTTTTTAGTAGCAAGTTCATTTCTTTCGACGAAAACTTAACTTTCTTACTCAGGAACTTTCTTTTTTAATTCATTAGTTTTGTTTGAAAACTGAAGTTTTTTGTTCAAATCCTTTTTTTTGGTTCCAGTTTTTTTAAATTGAACATTAGACTATTTCATTTCTGGTTACAAATTTTTTTTGCATGCCAATTCATTACTTTTGATTAAAATTGAACTATTTTATTAAAAATATATTTGTTTTAAATTCAACTGTTTTTTATTCAATATTAAAATCTTTTTTTTTAATATCAACTATTTAATTTTTTGTTGAAAAATCATCTTTTGGTTCCAAGTTATACTACTCTGTTAAAAAGTAATTTGTTGGTTCAAGATTCATTACTTATTTGAAAATTCATTTCTAAGGCTAAAAATTTAGGCATTCTTTTAAAAAATTAGCTTTTTTTGTTAAAAATTAATTTTTTAAAGAGAAAATTTAGCTATTTAATTTTGTGCTGAAAATGTTTTTGTTTTTTAGTTGAAAATTCACTTCTTTTGTTACGAATTGAACTATGTTGTTGAAAATTCAATTTTTTTATCTGAAAATTTCTCTATTCCATGTTTGGTTAAAATTTTATTTTATTTGGTTGAAAATCTAACAATTTTCCTAAAAATACCTTTTCTTTTAGTAGAAAATTAGCTTTTTTAGTTCGAACTTAAAATATTTAGTACATACAAATATTTATAACTTAATCTTGAACAAAGTAGTATAACTGTGAACCAAAAACGATGAATTTTCAATGAAAAATGGAATAGTTGAAATTCCATCCGTAAAAGATTTTAATATTAAATTTTAACAAACAGCTGGATTTAAAGAAATCATAATAAAATACTCAATTTTTAAGTTCAAAAATTTAATTTAAAAAAAAAGAAAGTAAGAAATGAATTTGCTACTAAAAAAATTAAGTTGTGACCGAAATTGAATCAACCAAAAGAAAATATTTTCAACAAAGTAGTTACATTTTTAACCAACGAAATGAATTTTTAACCAAAATAAATGAACTTGCAATCGAGAAGAATAATTATCTAGAAAAAAGTCAATATTCAAGCACATCAGCAGTTGAATCGACAACTAAAAAGATCAATTTTCAAAATAAAAAAAAACTAATTTAAAAAAAAATAGATTTTCCAACAATAATTGAGTTTTCAGCCAAAAATATTAATTATCAACCAAAAGAGACGAATTTTTAATAAAGTGCATGAATCTTAATCCAAATGGTTAATTTTTAAACTAAAAAAGTCGAATTTTTAACCAAAAACGGATAAGTTCAATTTTCAGTTAATCAATTTTGAACTGAAAAGAAACTGATTTCCATAAAAATAGTTTTTTTTAATTGAAAGAGATGAATCTTTAACAAACAACATAAAATATAATAGTTAAAATTCCAATAAAAAATATTTTAAATAAAAGCCTTTGAGGTCAAGCAAAAAGTACGAATTTTCAAACAATCATGTAATTTTTCAAATAAACCAAAGACAAAAAGCTTCAGCTGATAACATTTTAATCAAAAACAGTTAAATTTGACAAAAGAAGACTATTTTTCTCTAAAACAGTAGGTTTTTTAATTTTGAAATATGGTTGTTTTGAGTTTTCGCTATAAAACAATATAAAACTTTTGAAAACATGTATTATGAAACGTTCTTTCAGTATACAATAAATAAATATAAATATAAATAATAATAAAAATAAATAAAAAATGTTATGTTTGTGAAATTCAGATTCCAAATTCTGAATTAATTTCTTAAGTCACAGAAAAAACTGTGCTTGAGATTTCAGATATTTTACAAAATTTAAAATTAGTTAAAAAATATCTTTGGATTTTGAAAAGTTTTTCAAAATTTTAACGTTTTCTAAGTATTTTGAAATTCTGTCAGGGATTTATAATTATTTCAAGAGATTTCACAAGATTTCCAGCGATTTCGGGAAATTTCGAAGGATTTCAACGGAGTTTAAACCTAGTTTAACAGATTACAAAGAATTTTATTAGATTTAAGTATATTTCAAGGGATATTGAGAGATTTAAAAATGTTTAATGCGTTTTCAATGAGTTTCAAATTATTTCAACGTATTTTACAAAACTTTTAAAGGTTTCAATATGAATCGAAAAGTATTTAAAAAGATTTCCGGGATTTTCGATGCATTTTAAAATATTTTAAAAGTTTTCACAGCCCTTCCAAAAGGATCGCAAGTAACTTAAAAATATTTTAAGGAATTTTACCAAGTTTTCTAAGTATTTGAAGTGATTCAAGAATATTTCAAGAGATTTCCACGATTCTTTTGAAATTTTATGGCCCCTGACGGATTTTATAAGATTTAAATGAATTTAGCGAGATTTTAACGATTTTAAAAAAGATTTCAGTGGATTTAAACAATATTTCTGAAAATTTTACAACATTTCTAAAGGTTCAAGAGATTTCCAGAGATTTCTAAGACCCTAAAGTATTTAATTTTTTTAATGAATTGTCAAAGAATTTCACTATACTTCAAGGAATTTCCAAGCATCTTTTGAGATTTAATTGCCTCTACAAGGATTTTATGGGATTTTACACGATTTTTATGGATGTAAACTAATTCTATAAGACTTCAAGAGATTTTAAAAATTTTATAAAAGTTTTCAATAGATTTCAAAATATTTCACGTAATTTTACAACACTTCTAAAGGTTCTAAATCTTCTAAATCCAAAAGATTTCATAAGAAGTACCCAAAGTATTACAATTTTTTAAAGATTTCCAATGTTTTTTTTAAATATTGCAAGAGATTTCACCATATTTAAAGTTATTTCTAAACATTTCGAGGAATTTTACAGGATCTCAAGTGATTTCCAGACACATTAAGAAATTTCAGAAAAAATATATCTATATAAATGTTTTTCTATGTTTTATTTTTCGATGCTCCTATAAATAAATTAAAGAAATACGTACATATCTTTGAGTTTCAAAAAAAATTCCATTTTACACAAGATCATAAAAAAAAATTCTTTGAAGGTACTATACTTGAAGTATAAACGAAATATTTTACTTGTTAGGTAAAATTAGGCGATACATATTTTTACAAAAAAAAGTCTATGAAATTATGCTTATTTGAATTTTGTGTTTTGTTTATTAAAATCTCTTAATTTTATTTAATCATCCATAAATTTTGACCTAATTGAGATATTTATCGTTTTAATTTTTATTTTCAAAGCATTTATTATCTTCTTTTGATATCCAACGAAAATTTTAAAAAAATGTTCATAATGAACAACGTGGCGTTTTTTCTCAAAATAATTTTTGTCATCTTTTCAATTTTGAAGAAGAAAATAAAAAAGATTTTCTGGAAAACCCCACCTTTTTTATTCTTCTCAATATTCTTGAAAAGTTTCTACTTATAGAAGAAAGGCATCCTTTTAGCTTTATGCGGGCTTAACCATTTTTTAGGGCCGGTGAAAGTTTCTGTTTCCTAAAACTAATTCTTTGAATTTTTCTCTTTAACGATGCAAGATATCGCAAAAGAGCATGAGATATTCAAACTTTGAGGTAAATTTTTTTCGTATCTGTCGTTATTTTGTAAAAAAATTCTCCTGGCCACAAAAGTATAAAAGCTTTGCAGAATTTTTTTGTTGTAAAGCGGAAAAATACGTATAGTATTAATATAATATATTAATAATATAGTATTCTTCTAAAAACTTCACAACAACGAAAAACTTAAAAACCTTTATTTTTTATTTTTTTACGAATCATATGTAAATATGGCGGCTTATGTTTCAGGTCCAAAACAGAGAAAAAAGTAATTGATTTTAAACTTTAAAATATTTACGTTTTTCCTTAGTTTATTAAATATAGTAAACTTTTTTTTTTACAAATTTAGGTTTTTTTCTGCAACTTCATAAAAAAAAACATGAAAAAAGAATTCTTTCGCACCCAAACAATTTAAAAAGTTGAAATTTTGAAAATTTCCGATTAACTTGCCCAGTTGTGAGAAATTGTTTTTTTTTCAAATTTATTCGTTATGAATTTATGAATTTCATAATGAATCTCATAATAAAATGGTTGAAAACCAGAAGTAAGACTATAAAAATTCCCGGAAATTTGTTCTGTAATTTTGTGACCACCTTAAATATATATTTCCATGCGGCGAAAAAAATTACAATGAATTTGTATGCTTATTCCAGAGAACTAGTTTGTTATCCGTGCTTGAAATGCTGAAAACTTCGAGCATTGAACCAAAAATTAGGAAATCGGCTCTGGTTCAAGTGAGCGTGATGCTCACTGACGTTTCTTTACATAAACTTTTTATCGGCGAAAGTGGACTGCAGATAATACTGGAAATATTTGCCAGTGCTTTGGTAATTTAATAAATATTCTCTTTCTAGGCCTTGTACTCACCACACTATTTACACTACTTGACACTTTTTTTTAGCGATGACACTGTTTTGCTGTATTTTAAAAAATAATTACATTAAACAAACACAATTTTCCGTACTTTGAATATTGTAATAATTTAATTTATATTTAATTTAATTTATAATTTTAAAAACAACTTAAAAATTTGTTAATTTAAACTTTTCTCGCAATTATCCGCTGTTGTGACTTTTTCTTTACATATTGTAGAAAAATATTTTCGAGTTTCTTCACTAATTGGCTAAAATCACCGGAAAATTGTCTCTATGGCTGATTAATAGTTTTTCTCTGTCATTTTGAACCACTAATTTTTTTCGTGAATTTCTTTTTGGGTTTTTTATGAATTAAAAAATTAGTTCAATACTCAACCAAGTCGTTAAATTTTCAAACGAAAAAAATGAATTCTAAATAAAAAATTTTTTTATTGATTCCTCAACCAAAGCAGATTATTTTTCAATCAAACAATTGCATTTTTAACCAAAAAAGGTGGTATTTCTAGCAAAGGAGCTAATTGTAAAATCAAAATGACAAATTTTTAACTAAGAAAGATTTTTTAATGAACAAAGAAAAAAAGTTTCATTCAAAATGTTAAATTTTATAAGCCAAAATAGTGATCTTTCAACAAAACAGTTGAATTTTTAACGAAATACTCCATTTTTCAACTAAAAAATACGAATTTTTAACCAAAAAGATTGTTTTTCTACCAATAAAGATGAATCTTAGACAAAATATATACATTTCCAACCAAATAGTTGAAATTTTTACGGGGAAGTTTAATTTGATACCACAGAAGACGAAATTTCAATAAATTAACCAAATTTAAAAAATAAATCTTATAATTAAAAATAAAAAAGCAATTAGATTTAACTGGATTTAACCAAGCGAAAAAGGAATGTTTAACAAAATACTTTTATCCTGAAATAAAACAGATTAATTTTCAAGAAAACAGTTTCGTTGGTAACCCCCAAAAAAGTTATTTTTTACCCAGAAAAAGGTGAATTTTCAACAAAATACATAAATTATCAACTGAATAGTTCAATTTACTACAAAAATGTTAAACTTTTTAGTTAAAAGTACGAGTATTCTACCGGAAAGTATATATTCAAGCCAAAAGATGAAATTGATATGAAACGTTTGAATTTTCAACAAAATCATCAAATTTTCAGTTGATATAAATAAATTTTAGATATAAAAAAATGAATATTTAACCAAAATTCAACAAAGACAGATGAATTTCAACAACAAAAAAATAAATTTTCTACCAAATTGTTTAATTTTCAAGCTGCAAATACAAGACAAAAAATACCAATTTTATGTAAAACAATTGAATTTTCAACAAAATAGTTAAATTTTCAGTTTAACAAATTAATTTTTAACAAAATAATTAAATTTTCAGCTTAAAAAATTAATTTATAAACTTGTAACGTAAAAAGGCGAATTGCCAACGAAAAATCTTGATATTTCAACCATAAAAGATTTTAATTTAAAATCCAAAATTGTGAATTTACAACTAAAAATAATTAATTTTCAACCAAAACAGATTTATTTTTAACCAGGCAGTAGTATTTTTAATAAAGAAAACAGTTAAATTTTCAAATTAAAAAAATTAATTAAAAAAAAAAGAATTTCCAACTAAAATTATAAAGTTTCAACCAAAAAAATGAACTTTTAAGAAAATGGTAAAAAATGTTAATTCAAAATAAAAAACAGGTGAATTGAACCAAAAAAAACGAATTTTTGCGTAAATCCTCAACTAAAACAGATTAATTTTTAAACAAATAGTTACATTTTTAATAAAAAAAAAAGACATTTCTGCAGAAAGAGGTACGTTCAAGACAAAAAATACCAATTTTATGTAAAACAATTGAATTTTCAACAGAATAGTTAAATTTTCAGTTTAAAAAATTAATTTTTATCAAAGCAAAAAATGAATAAGAAAGAAGTTCGACTTTAAACCAAGGAAATAAACTTGTAACCTGAAAAGGCGAATTGCCAACGAAAAATCTTGATATTTCAACCATAAAAGATTTTAATTTAAAATCCAAAATTGTGAATTTTAAACTTAAAATAATTAATTTTCAACCGAAACAGATTTATTTTTAACCAGGCAGTTGTACTTTTAATAAAGAAAAAAGAAATTTCTGCAGAAAAATATACATGCAAGTAAAAGACACAATTTTTCTATGAAACAGTTAAATTTTCAAATTAAAAAAATTAATTAACAAAAAAAGAATTTTCAAAAAAAAATGAATTTTTAAGAAAATAGTAAAAGATTTTAAATTAAAATAAAAAACATGTAAATTTAACCAAAAAACAGAATTTTTGCGTAAATCCTTAACTAAAACAGATTAATTTTCAAACGAATAGTTGCATTTTTAATAAAGTTCAAGACAAAAATACCAATTTTCTGTAATGAAATTGAATTTTCAACAAAATAGTTACATTTTCAGTTAAAAAAATTAATTTTTAACAAAACAGAAAAATGAATAAGAAAGAAGTTCGACTTTAAGCCAAGGAAATAAATTTGTAACCTAAAAAGGCAAATTGCCAACGAAAAATCTTGATATTTCAACCATAATAAGATTTTAATATAAAATCCAAAATTTGTGAATTTTCAACTAAAAATAATTAATTTTCAACCGAAACAGATTAATTTTTAACCAGGCAGTAGTATTTTTAATAAAGAAAACAGTTAAATTTTCAAATTAAAAAAATTAATTTGAAAAAAAAAGAATTTTCAACTAAAATTATAAAGTTTAAAGAAAAAAATGAACTTTTAAGAAAATAGTAAAAAAATTTAATTAAAAATAAAAAAATAGATAAATTTAACCAAAAAAACGATTTTTTGCGTAAATCCTTAAATAAAACAGATTAATTTTCAATCAAATAGTTGCATTTTTCATACAAATCTGATTTCTTCCCATAAAAAAACAAACAATTTTTAACCAAATACATCAATTTTCAACCAAGCAGTTAAATTTTCAACCCGAAAATGTGATCTTTTAACAAAAAAGTCAATTTCAACAAAATAAACGATTATTTCTTAACCAGGCAATAGCATTTTCAACCAAAAATGATTAAATTTTTACAAAAGAAGATTGATCTTCCAACTAAAAAGATAAATATACAGGAAAATAGTTGAATTTTCAATCAAAGAATGTTTAAGTTAAGAAAGAAAACATTTCCAATCAAATTGTTGAGATTTCAAACCAAAAAGATGAATTTTCGACAAATTAATTTAACTTTTAACCAAATAATTAAATTTTTAAATAAAAAATATGATTTCTTATAGAAAAATTTAATAGTAGACTTTTCAACAGAAGAAAATGAACTTTCAACTAAAAATAGTAAGATTATTAGGTTCTATTGATTCAGTTCGCATTTAAGTCAAAAAAATAAGTAAAAGGGTAAAGACTGAATCCCGCGGTAAATAAATAGGAATTTCGATAATTTATGGACTGAATAATATTTTAAATAAACAATGACGTTCTTTTTCAACACTTGACAATTCTTATTACACTATTTATACACTATTTTTGACATTCAAAGTGAGTCCGTGGCCTCTCTATCAAAATTTAAGTTTAATTTACTTAAAAAAAATGTTTTCAATGATTTTTTTTAGATTGAAAAAGACTTTATCAATTACCCAGATTCCGTAATACCAATATTGACAATATTGAGGTTGCTTTGTGCAACAGAAGCTTCAGTTCGTCGTGAACTCTCTACTCGAGTTGAAATTTACTTTAATATTCTCCGAAGTAAGTACTTTTTATTTTCCGGGATGATTTTAGTTTTTCATGATTTACTAATTTTTAATTTATATTTTTAAGGCTTATTTCTTTTTCCCAATAACGAGTGTGTTAAATTGGATGCTTCCCAGCTTTTGTGTCTACTTCTCTACAACGAAAACATTATGAGATTAGGAGAAAAAAATTTGGACTCGAATATTCATTTCAACATTTCACTGCCACATTTGATAGTGACGCAAATGAAACTCCCGTTTGCCTGTAAAAGTCATTGGAAAACGAGCATTCACAGAAGATCTGACGTATCTGGTCAATAAATTATATTAATTTTTATCATTTTCAGGGCTTTGACTCACACCATTCCCCTTATACAATATTTTAAAACTTTTTCGTTTATTGACTAAGGGGCTGTTTAAAAACTGCGTCAAGCTATTTTAAACGCATCGGACAAAACGAAACATACAAAGATAATATTTTTAATAAATTTACAGTCCAAAATCATTCAAAATTATATTACTAAAATTTCAAGTCGAATTAGATTGCATTTTCAAAAAATTAAGAGGATTTTTTTAGAATACTTTTGACTTTCAATTCTGAAAGGATTTAATTTTCCATTGAATTGTGAAATTTTTTTAGTAAAAAGGACGACTTTTCTACAAAACAGTTAAATTTTCAACAACAAAAAACACAGATTTTGCTACAAAATAGTTGACTTTTTAACCAAGTAGTTGATCATTCTCAAAAAATAATGTAATTTTCAACTACAAAATGAATTTTCAACTACGTGTATTAAACTTCCAAACAGAGACAGAATTAACAAAAATTCAAGAATTTTCAACCAAAACGAAATAGTTTAAAACCTTACCAAAATAGTTTAATTTTCAATCAAAAAAAGTGGTTTTTCATCCAAAAAGATTATCTTTCTTTTAAAAAAGACGAAATTTAACAAATTTACAAGAATTTTCAATCAAAAAGTTAATCTTTACCCAAGTAGTTTAATTTTTTAATTTTTAAACCGTACAGACGAATTTTTTACATAGCAGTTCTTGAATTCTTGACGAAAAACTTAATATCCTACCAAAAGGTTGTATTTTTAACCAAATAGTTCAACTTTCAATAAGAAGAGAAAAATTTTAAATCAAATTTCATTTTTCAACCAAACAACATGAATTTCCTATCAAAAAAGATGGAACTGTAAAAAGTGGAATTTTAAGAAAGTTCAACTTTCAACCAAGTAGTGGAATTCTCAGCCAGAAAATATGAATTTTCAATCAAATTTTTAATTAAAAACATCATTTTTCTGCTAAAAAGAAAGGTTTTTCAATCAAATACAAGAATTTTTGCTTCAAAATAGTTGAATTTTTAAACAAGCAGTTGATCATTCTAAAAAAAATAGTTTAATTTTCACTACAAAATAAATTTTTAACCAAGTATATTAACTTTCTTCCAAACAAAGACAAAATTTAACAAAAATTCAAGAATTTTCAACCAAAACGAAATAGTTGAAAACTTTACCAAAATAGTTTAATTTTCAACCGAAAAATGAATTTTCAATCAAGAAAATTAACTTTGTTACAAAAACAAGGTCAAATTTAAAAATATACAAGATTTTTCAACAAAAAGTGATTTTTCATCTAAAAAGATTAACTTTATTTTAAAAAAGACGAAACTTAACAAAAATACAAGAATTTTCAATAAAAAAGTTAATCTTTACCCAAGTAGATTAATTTTTTAATTTTTAAACCGAACAGACGAATTTTTTACACAGCAGTTGAATTTTTGACGAAAAACCTAATTTACTACCAAATGGTTGCATTTTTAACCAAATATTTCAACTTTAAAAAAAAGTAGTGGAATTCTCAGCCGGAAAAGGTGAATTTTGAATCAAATTTTTAATTAAAAACATGAATTTTCTACTAAAAAGCAAGGCTTTTCAATCAAATATAAGAATTTTCAACAAAATTGTAGAATTTTGAAGAAAAAACTTAATTTTCTACCAAATAGTTTACTTTTTTACCAAAATGGTTCGAATTTTCAACCGAAAAATAAATTTTTAACAAAATAGTTCAACTTTCAACCAAGTTGTAAAATTCTCAACCGAGAGAGATGAATTGTTAATCAAATAGTAAAATTTGTAACTAAAAATTCGATTTTTCTACTAAAAAAGAAAGATTTTTCAATAAAATAAAAGAATTTTTAAGAATAAACTTAATTTACAACCAAATAGTTAAAATTTCGAACAAATAGTTGACTTTTCTACAAAATAGTGCAAATTTTAAACAAAAAATGAATTTTCAACCAAAAAGATTAACTTTCTTTTAAAAAAGACAAAATTTCACAAAAATGCAAGAATTTTCAACCAAAAAGTTAATCTTCACCCAAGTAGTTAAATTTTTTACTAAATTGTTGAATTTTTAAGCTGAAAAGACGAATTTTTTACGATACAGTAAAATTTTCAACAAAAAAACTTAGTTTACAACACTATAGTTATGTCTTAAACCAAAGAGTTGAATTTTCTACCAAAATAGTTCAATTTTCAACGAGAAACTGAATTTTCAACTATGAGGATAAACTTTCTTCCAAAAAGAGGAAACTTAACAAAAAAACAATAATTATTAACTAAAAAGTTAATTTTGACCAAGTAGTTTAATTTGCTACCAATGTGTTAAATTTCAAAGGTTGAATTTGTAAAGAAATATTTCAATTTTTAACCAAAAAATATGAACCGTCTATCAAAAGAGATTAATTTAATGATAAAATAAAAAAGTCGATTTTTTAGTAAACATTTGACTTTTAAAATTAATTTTGAACCAAGTAGTTGAATTTTCAATTAAGATGATTATATTTCTAGGAAAAAGGACAAAATTTCATCCAAAAACATGAATTTCATACCAATAAGATTAATGTTCTGCTAAAAACAACAAATTTTTAATAAAACCGAGGAGTTTTTAACCAAATTGTTGCATTTTCAAGCTAAAAACATAATTTTTCTATAAGGAATTGAATTTCGTAAAAAACAAACAAAAAATATAAAAAATGACGAAATTAAGAAAAAAATTGCAAGAATTTTTAACGAAGTAGTTTTATTTTCTTCCAAATACTGGAGTTTTCAATCCAAAAACACAAATTTTCTGCAACAAAGTTGAATTTTCTCCCCAAAATTTTAAACATTCAGCAAGAATGTCCATTTTCAAACAAAAAATGATTCATTCCTAACTACGCAGTAGCTATGACGAAATTAAAAAAACTGCACGAAATCCGATCAAGTAGTTTCATTTTCTACCAAAGTCGAGAAATTTCAATCCGAAAATATAAATTTTATTTCTAAAATGTTGAATTTTGAACAAAAAAGTTAATTTTTACAAAAAAGTCTACTTTTTTTAAATTTCAATTTTCAACCAAAAAATGAAATTTTATTCAAGAAGATTATGTTTCTAACAAAAAGAAATAAAAAAATACAAGAATACTAAGTTGTTCATATTTTAAGCAAAAAAGACGAATTTTCTATAGAACTGTTACTTTTTCCACAAAATACTTAAATTACGACCAAATAGTTAAACTTTTGAGTAAAAGAGTTTTTTAACCATTTTTCATCATATTATAAACAAATTATAAAAATAGCACTTCTTAAAATTAAATTTGCTATTTACAATTTCACCCGAAATTAATTTCATTAAAATACTTCTTTTTCTTCCATTTTGTATGCCTTCTAACAAAAAAAATGAATGAACTTAACAATTTCTTACATTTGTGAAAATAAAATGTGCAAATCCATACAATTAAATTCCAGAGATAAAAATTCAAGATAATACATACTGTTTAATATTATTATGAATATTTATTATATGTTTTTAGTCTGTATGCTTGAAAGGAGACATTTTTCGGAATCTCATTCGACTTTTTTCAAAGTATTCTTTTCGATCTGAGGCCTGCGATCTAAATTATATATGTTAATTATTTGTAAAAAATTATGCTACTATTGTGCTACTATTTTTTTTAATGTATGCCATCATTAACACTATTTTTTTGTTACGAAAGTGAGTTCGAGCCCTACTATTCGAAATCTTTAATTTAAGTGTCATTTAAAAATATATAAAATGTGCTTTTTTAGT
>JAAAKG020132387.1:0-14523 GCA_010014905.2 Druon quercuslanigerum
GCGAATATCTTAAGATTTGTTTTCTTTGAAATCTGCGCTGCATATTATATTTCAGAAAACGAGTAAGTGCGACATTGTTTTTAATTAGTTGAAAAGTTTTCCACGTAATTATTGCAGAATTGTATATAAATAGATACGAATGCGTGAAAGTCACGCTCATTAATTAAATCACAGAAGTTACTCTGAATAAAATATTATAATGAACGTGATTTAATTGCAGTTTAATTGGACACTCGTTTTAGCATTTTCACATAAAAGAATTCTTTCAAGAAAAAAATTCATCTCGGAGGGACTTGTATTTGAATTATAATTACTTTTCTTGATAAAGCTATTATCTTTATTTTATTTACTAGAAAGCTGGAACTGCATTTCATTTATCTTGGTAAGTCTATTTTCTTTAAATTTCTAAGTTTCTAACAAATCGCAAAACTTTCAAAACTAAAATCTGTTTAAATCCAAATTTTGTGTGACTATTTTTGAAAGTTTTAACATTATTTATTTTATTTTGTATTCATGGATGCTTCAAGACTTAAAGCCCGATTTTTTCATTAAAAAAGAAAAAAAAATCACACTTATCTTTTGTGCCATTTTTTTTAAATTGATCCTTGTATGAAGAAGAAATATTTATAAAAGTTTCCAGGTGTTAAGGCATCGCAAAAAAATTAACAATTCTTGCACTTTTCTGATATCTTTCATCGTTTATAAAAAAAAATTCCAAAATTATATTTTGAGGATAAAAAAATATTTTTTAACCCGAAATGTAGCAAAATATAATAAATAATTGATAATTAAGGCAAAGAATATTTTAATACAAAATAAAAAACAATTGAATTCATCGAAAAAGAATAAAACATAAAACATAAAAAACAGACGAAATTTTTATAAAACCGATGAATTTTTTGAAAAGAAAATATAAATTTTGATAAGAAAATGTAATTTTCTTATAGAATCATTATTATTAAAAAATAAAAATTTTTAATAAGTTTTGATTTCTTATGTTTATTTGTTGAAGGTTTAAGATTCTATCGAAAAACTGTTTTTGTTATTTTATAGGTTTTTACAGGATTTTGCAAAACTGCAGAAAAATTTCTACTCAGTTTTTAAGATATTTAGAACTTGTAATTGTAAAAGATTTTAAAAATTACATTTTAAAAATGAATTTTTAAAAATCTTTCAAAGTTTTAAACAATTTCTAATTTCTTTTCCATGAACAAAATTACTAAATATTTTTGAACTAATTTTATTTAATTTTCCCTAAAATTGCCTTAGCTTTTCCAAGATTCCTTTTCAGGAACTTTGGAAATTTTTTGAAATGTTAATTTTATTTCTTTTAGGAAAAATAATTTAGAAAAAAAGTCATTCGAAGTTTTTCCACAAAGTTTAGGAAATCTTTTTTCTTCTCTTTAATCCTTTAAAATTTTTTAAAAAGATTCCGCTTTTTTGGAATCTTTAAAAATCAAAATTCTTTATTAATTCTTTGGAATCCTCTCAAGATCCAAATAATTTTCGAATCTTTTTAAAACTCCTAAAATTTCAGAATATTTTTAAAATAATTTTTTAAAATAATGTTTCTAACAAATCGCAAACCTTTCAAAACTAAAATCTGTTTAAATCCAAATTTTGTGTGACTATTTTTGAAAGTTTTAACATTATTTATTTTATTTTGTATTCATGGATGCTTCAAGACTTAAAGCCCGATTTTTTCATTAAAAAAGAAAAAAAAATCACACTTATCTTTTGTGCCATTTTTTTTAAATTGATCCTTGTATGAAGAAGAAATATTTATAAAAGTTTCCAGGTGTTAAGGCATCGCAAAAAAATTAACAATTCTTGCACTTTTCTGATATCTTTCATCGTTTATAAAAAAAAATTCCAAAATTATATTTTGAGGATAAAAAAATATTTTTTAACCCGAAATGTAGCAAAATATAATAAATAATTGATAATTAAGGCAAAGAATATTTTAATACAAAATAAAAAACAATTGAATTCATCGAAAAAGAATAAAACATAAAACATAAAAAACAGACGAAATTTTTATAAAACCGATGAATTTTTTGAAAAGAAAATATAAATTTTGATAAGAAAATGTAATTTTCTTATAGAATCATTATTATTAAAAAATAAAAATTTTTAATAAGTTTTGATTTCTTATGTTTATTTGTTGAAGGTTTAAGATTCTATCGAAAAACTGTTTTTGTTATTTTATAGGTTTTTACAGGATTTTGCAAAACTGCAGAAAAATTTCTACTCAGTTTTTAAGATATTTAGAACTTGTAATTGTAAAAGATTTTAAAAATTACATTTTAAAAATGAATTTTTAAAAATCTTTCAAAGTTTTAAACAATTTCTAATTTCTTTTCCATGAACAAAATTACTAAATATTTTTGAACTAATTTTATTTAATTTTCCCTAAAATTGCCTTAGCTTTTCCAAGATTCCTTTTCAGGAACTTTGGAAATTTTTTGAAATGTTAATTTTATTTCTTTTAGGAAAAATAATTTAGAAAAAAAGTCATTCGAAGTTTTTCCACAAAGTTTAGGAAATCTTTTTTCTTCTCTTTAATCCTTTAAAATTTTTTAAAAAGATTCCGCTTTTTTGGAATCTTTAAAAATCAAAATTCTTTATTAATTCTTTGGAATCCTCTCAAGATCCAAATAATTTTCGAATCTTTTTAAAACTCCTAAAATTTCAGAATATTCTTAAAATAATTTTTTTAAATAATGTTTCTAACAAATCGCAAACCTTTCAAAACTAAAATCTTTTTAAATTCAAATTTTTTGTGACTATTTTTAAAATTTTTAGCATTATTTATTTTATTTTTTATTCGTGGACATTAAAAAACCTCACACTTATATTTTGTGCCATTTTGTGCCATTTCTTTAAAATTTATTCTTGTATGAAGAAGAAATATTTATAAAAGTTTTCAGGTGTAAAAGCATCTTGCACTTTTGTGATATCTTTCATGGTTAATGAAAAAAATTCCAAAATTATATTTTGAGAATAAAAAAATATTTTTCGACCCGAAATGTAGCAAAATATAATAATTAATTGATAATTAAAGCAAAAAATATTTTTTAATACAAAATAAAAAACAGTTGAATTCATCCAAAAAGACCAACTTTCAAAAGAAAGTTTAAATTCTGTACCAAAAAAGAATAAAAAATAACAGAACATAAAAAACAGACGAAATTTTTATAAAACCGATGATTTTCTCGGAAAGAAAATATAAATTTTAATAATAAAATGTAATTTTCTTATAGAATAATTATTAATAAAAAATATAAAATTTAAATAAGCTTTGATTTCTCAAGTTTATTTGTTCACTTATTATCATTATTATTATTTAAAAAAATATAATTATTCTGAAATTTTTGAGAAAATTCAAAAGGATCTTTGAAGATTTAAGATTCTATCAAAAAAATGTTTTTTTTTTATTTTACAGGTTTTTACAAGATTTTACAAAACTCCAGAAAAATTTTTACTCAGTTTTTAAGATATTTAGAACTTTTAATTGTAAAATATTTAAAAAATTAGCTTTTTAAAATTTTTTCAAAGTTTTAAACTATTTCTAATTTCTTCACAACGAACAAAATTACTAACTATCTTTTTAACTAATTTAATGTAATTGTTTCTTAAATTGCCCTTACTTTTATAAGATTCCTTTTTTAACAATTTTGAAATCTGTTGAAATGTTTTCAAATATTCTATTACAATTATTTTTTGGAGATAAAAAATTATCTTATATTTTTCCAGGTATTATTCCAGATTTTTAAAATTAATATTTCAAGAAATTCTAAAATTCTTAACAAGTTTTTTCTTCTGTTAAAATTGTTTAAATTTTATTTTTATTAGAAGAAGTGATTAAGGAAAAAAGTCATTCGAAGTTTTTTCACAAAGTTTAGGGAATATTTTTTATTCTCTTTAAACCTTTCAAAATTCTTAAAAAGATTCCGCTTTTTTTGAATTTTTAAAAATCGAATTTTTTTTAAATTTTTGGAATCCTCTCAAAGTCCAAATTATTTTCGAATCTTTTCCAAACTCCTAAAATTTAAGGATATTTTTTGAAATAATTTTTTAAAATAATGTTTCTAACAAATCGCAAAACTTTCAAAACTAAAATCTTTTTAAATTCAAATTTTTTATAACTCTTTTTAAAAGTTTTAACATTATTTATTTTATTTTGTATTCAATGACTTTAAAAAAAATCACACTTATATTTTGTGCCTTTTTTTAAAATTTCATTCTTCTATGAAGAAGAAATATTTATAAAAGTTTTCGTGTTAAAAGCATCGCACAAAAAAATGATCAATTCTTGCACTTTTATCATATCTTTCATCGTTTACGAGAAAAATTCAAAAATTATATTTTGAGGATAAAAAAAGATTTCTCAACCCGAAATGTAGCAAAATATAATAAAAAATTGATATTTAAATTGATCAATATTTTAATACAAAAAAAAACTAGACGAAATTTTTATAAAACCGATGAATCTTTTGAAAAGAAAATATAAATTTTTATAAGAAAATGTAATTTTCTTATAGAATAATTATTGATAAAAAATATAAAATTTAAATAAGTTTTGATTTCTTAAGTTTATTTGCTCACTTATTAATAAAATTATATAAATATAATTTTTCTGAAATTTTTAAGAAAATTCAAAAGGATCTTTGAAGATTTAAGATTCTATCGAAAAAATGTTTTTTTTTATTTTATAGGTTTTAACGGATTTTACAAAATTGCAGGAAAGTTTCGACTCAGTTTCTAAGATATTTAGAACTTCTAATTGTAAAAAATTTAAAAAATTACATTTTTTAAAATAAATTTTTTAAAAATGTTCAAAGTTTTAAACAATTTCTAATTTCTTCACAAAAACAAAATTACTAAATATATTTTTAATTAATTTTATGTAATTGTTCCTTGAATTGCCTTAACTTTTCAAAGATCCCTTTTCAGCAATTTGGAAATATTTGGAAATGTTTTAAAATATTTTACTACAATTATTTTTTCGAGATAAAAAATTATATTACATTCTTCCAGGTACTATTCCAGATTTTTTTCATTGTTATTTCAAGAAATTCTAAAATTCTTAACAAGTTTTTTCTTCTGTTGAAATTTTTTAAATTTTATTTCTATTAGAAAAATTGATTTAGGAAAAAAGTCATTCGAAGTTTTTCCAGAAAGTTCAGGAAATATTTTCTATATTTCAGAATATTTTTAAAAATAATGTTAAGTTTTCCTAAAATTGTTTAAAATCTTTCAAAGTTTTAAACAATTTCTAATTTTTTTCACAAATAACAAAATTTCTAAATGTCTTTTCAACTAATTTTATTTTATTGTTTCTAAAATTGCCTCAACTTTTTCAAGATTCTTTTTCTGCTACTTTGGAAATCTGTTAAAATGTTCTAAAATATTTTATTACAATTAATTTTTCGAGATAAAAAATTATCTTAGGTTTTTCCAGATTTTTTTATTATTATTTCAAGACATTCTGAAATTCTTAAAAAGTTTTTTCTTCTGTTGAAATTTTTAAATTTTTATTTCTTTTAGGAAATATTTTGTATTCTCTTTAAACCTTTAAAAATTCCTAAAAAGATTCCACTTGTTTTGAATTTTTAAAAATCAAAATTTTTTTTTAATTATTTGGAATCCTCACAAGATCCAAATTATTTCCGAATCTTTTTAAAACTCCCAAAATTTCAGAATATTTTTAAAAATAATTTTTTTAAATAATGTTTTTAACAAATCCTACAACTTTGAAAACTAAAATCTTTTTAAATTCAAATTTTTTGTGACTATTTTTGAAAATTTTAACATTATTTACTTTGTTTTTTATTCATGGACTTTGAAAAAAATTACATTTATATTTTGTGCCATTTTTTTAAAACTTCATCCTTCTATGAGGATGAAATATTTATAAAACTTTTCATTTTAAAATCATCGCACAAAAAATGAACAATTCTTGCACTTTGGTGATATCTTTCATCATTTACAAGAAAAATTCCAAAATTATGTTTTGAGGATAAAAAAAGAGTTTTCAACCTGAAATGTAGCAAAATATAATAAATAATTGATAATTAAATCAAAAATATTTTAATACAAAATAAAAAACAGTGGAATTCATTCAAAAAGACCAAATTTCAAAAGAAAGTTTAAATTCTGTACCCAAAAAGAATAAAAAATAACGAAAAATAAAAAAGACTAAATTTTTATAAAAACAGTGAATTTTTTAAAAAGAAAACATAAATTTTTATAAGAAAATGTAATTTTCTTATGAAATAATTATTAATAAAAAATATAAAATTTAAATAAGTTTTGATTTCTTCAGTTTATTTGTTCACTTATTATTAAAATTATATGAATATAATTTTTCTGAAATTTTTAAGAACATTCAAAAGGATCTTTGAAGATTTAAGATTCTATCGAAAAAATGTTTTTTTGTTTATTTTATAGGTTTTTACAGGATTTTACAAAACTCCAGAAAAATTTCTTTCCAAGTTTTAAACAATTTATAATTTCTTCACAACGAAAAAAATTACTTATTAATCTTTTCAACTAATTTTATTACTAATTACTGTTTACGAATTTTCCTAAAATCTTTTGAAATGTTTAAAAATATTTTATTACCATTTTTTTAAATAAAAAATTATCTTACATTTTTCCAGGCACTATTCCAAATTTTTTAAAATTATTTCAAGACATTCTTAAATTCTTAAAAAGTCTTTTTTCTGAAATCTTTTAAAATCTACATTTTTTAAACTTTTTTTCAAATCTTCTCAAAATTTAAGTTGTTTCCGAATTTCTATTGAAATTTTTTAAATTTTATTTCTATTAGAAAAAATGATTTAGGAAAAAATTAATTCGAAGTTTTTCCACAAAGTTTAGAAAATAATTTTTATTCTGTTTAAAACTGTCAAAATTATTAAAAAGTTTCTACAATTTTGTTAGAAAACCTTAAAAATCTACATTTTGTTTCAAGCTTTTTGAAATCTTTTAAAGTTAAAATTTACGATTGAATCTTTTCAAAACTTCTAAAGATATCTGAAACTTACTCAAATTTTTTCCAAAATTTTGTAATCATGCATAATTGATTGTTTTTAATCCTCAGCATTCTTTTCTAAAATTTTAAGAAATTATTTCAAATTAAACTTTCTCTTATATTTTCTCTTAAAATTATTTAAAATTAATAAAAAATCATTTAAAATTTTCCCACGAAATCTTAAAAAAAATTCGTATCTTCTTCAAACCTTAAAAAATTCTTAAAAAGATTCCGCTTTTTTTGGAATCTTTAAAAATCGAAATTTAAAAAAAAATTCTTTGGAATTCTCTCAAAATCCAAATTATTTTCGAATATTCTTAAAATTCCTAAAATTTTAGAATATTTTTTAATATAATGTTAAGTTTTCCTAAAATTTTTTAAAATCTTTCAAAGTTTCAAACAATTTCTACTTTCTTTACAATAAACAAAATTACTAAATATCTTTTCAACTAATTTTATGTAATTGTTCCTAAAATTGCCCTAACTTTTGTAAGATTCCTTTTTAGCAACTTTGGAAATATTTTGAAATGTTTTAAAATATTTTATTACAATTACTTTTTCGATATAAAAAATTATCTTACATTTTTAGAGGTATTATTCCAGACTTTTTTTTTTATTAATTCAAAACATTCTAAAATTCTTAAAAAGTATTTTTTCTGAAATCTTCTAAAATCGACATTTTTAAAACTTTTTTTTCAAATCTTCTAAAAATATAAATTATTTTCAAATTTCTGTTGAAATAATTTTTATTCTCTTTAAAACTGTCAAAATTTTTAAAAAGTTTCTACAATTTTTGTTCTTTTTAAGTTAAAATTTATTATTGAATCTTTTCAAAACTTCTAAAGATCTCTGAAACTTACTCGAATTTTTTCGTTTCTGAAATTTTAGGAAATACTTTCAAATGAAACTTTTTTCTAATATTTTCTCTTAACATTATTTTCTTAAATAAAAAATCATTTTGCATTTTCCACAGAATTTTAAGAAAAATAGTCTTTAAACCTTTAAAAATTCTTAAAAAGATTTCGCTTTTGTGGAATCTTTAAAAATCGAATTTTTGTTTTAATTCTTTGGAATCCTCTCAACATCCAAATTATTTTCGAATCTTTTCAAAACTCCTAAAATTTTAGAATATCTTTTAAAATAATGTTAAGTTTGTCTAAAATAGTTTAAAATCTTTAAAAATTCTCTGAAAAAAATTCAGAATCTTTTTCGACATATTTTGAAATCTTCACGACTTTAAATTAATCTTTAAACAAACCTAATTTATTTCTAATTTGCTAAGAAATCTTTCTGTTATATTGTAATTGAAAGATAATAATTTCCCAATAATAAAAAAATAAATTTAAAATCTTATTCTTTATAAATAATGTTTGGAAAGATTATGATCTAAATTTTATCATAAAATAAAATAAAAATTATTTATATAATAATACTTTATTTAATTTCAATTTTAAATTGTAAAATCACTTATCGAAATCTTGAAACATCTGTTATTGGATTTTGGCGAATTCACCTAAGTCAGGAAACTTGTGAAATTTCAGGCACTTCCAGGTCCTTAAATTATACAGCAGTACTGTCAGTGAAGGTGATTTCTCTTGGCCCAGCTTATTATTATGGAAGTACAAATTTGAATAATAGAAAGCTCCCGTTTATCTTATAAAAAATGATATAAATATTAAATAACAATTACCATAAATATCTCATTTGATGACAAATATTATTTTTAATAATTATAATTAATAAAAATAAAAATCTACATGTGTTCGAAAAGATGCTTTTTCTTTTAATTCTGCTGTTTTCCTGATTATTTTGTTTAATTATTCAAAGTTTAGAAGAACACAAGTCTAAATAATAAATAATAATCTTGTAAATTGTGCAAGAAAATGAAATTAATAATCGAAAAATATCATTTTTGAAATAAATATAATTGACGTTTTACTTAATACATTTCTTTATTTTTTATCAGGTAATAAGTTTTCATTTTTTTATGACTTATTTATATTAATTTAAAGATTATAAAACTATAAAAATTACTTGAATTTCTTAAAATTCCTCAAATTCTTTATATTTACCAAATCTCCTGAATTCTTTGAATGTTCTTATTTCTTGAAATTTTCGAATAATCTAAATTCCCCGAATTTCTTGAATATGCTGATTTCTCAGAATTCTTTGACTATTTTTAGGACCCTGAATTTTTGTAATATTCTGAATTCTTGAAATTCCTTTAATATTCAAAATTCTATAAATTTATTAAACATTTGAAATTTCTGCAAATATCTGAATTGCTTGAAATATATTAAAAGTATGATTTCTCTGAATTTCTTGAAAGCCTTGAATATTTTGAATTAGCTGAATTATTGAATATTCTGAATTCTCTAAAAATGTATTAAATAACATAAAACTTGAAAATCCCTGAAAATTCCTGAATTATTTGATGTACTGAAATCCTCGATTTCTCAAAATTCTAAAAATTCTTTAAATATTTTGATTCTCTCATTTCTTGAATTCCCTAAATTCTTTGAAATTCACTAATATCTTCAGAAATCTAGAATTTCTTTAATGTTCGGAATTCACTTAATTTTCTGAAATCCTTGAATTCTGTGAATTCGTGCAATGGCTTTAAATAATTTTTTTCTGTGTTCGGAATTCAGAGAATTTTCAGAATTCAGAAAAGTAAGGAAATTCAAGGAATTCAGAAAAGCTACGAATGCTCATAACACAGAAAATAAATTCTCCTGAATTTCTTCAGTATGGATTTAAGAATTTTGAATTCTCTGAATTTCTTGAATTCTCCAAATTTATTAAAATCTCTATTTTCCTTAAAAATTTACTAAATATATAATTTCTTTGAATTTCTTGAAATTCTTCAATACTTTGAATTCCTTAAATTCTTTGAATTCACTGAATCACCTGAATTTCTTGAATTCTCTCGCCCGAATTCCTAAAATATTCTACATTATGAAATTCCTTGAATTCCCAGAAATTTAATAAATTCTCTAAAATTTTATGAATTTTATGAATATGGAATTCCTCAAATTCTTTGAATTCTCCGGATCACCTGAATTCCTTAATTATTCTGCATTCTTGAAATTCCTTAAATTCTAAGAAATTCTATGATTTCCCTAAAAAATATTCTAAATTCGTGGAATATTCTAAATTTTTAAACTTCCTAGGATTTTGAGAATTCTATGAGTTCCTCAGATTTTCTAAATTCTCTGAACTATTTCAATTTCTTCATTTTCGTGAATTCATAAAATTCCTTCATTCCTCTAAATTCTCTAAAATTCACTAATATCTTTAGAAATCTAGAATTCCTTTAATATTCGGAATTTGCTTAATTTTTAGAAATCCTTGAATTTTGTGAATTCCTTACATTCCTGAATTCAGAGAATTTTCAGAATTTAGAAAGATAAGGAAATTCAAGGAATTCAGAAAAGCTAATAATCCTTAGAACGCAGAAATCGAATTCCCCTGAATTTCTTAAGCATGCATTTAAGATTTTTAAATTCTCTGAATTTCTTGAATTCTCCAAATTTACGAAAATCTCTATTTTTCTTAAAAAGGTACTAAATCTATAATTTCTCTGAATTCTTTTAAATTCTTGAATACTTTGAATTCCCTAAAATCTTTGAATTCGCTGAATCACCTGAATTTCTTGAATTCTCTGGATCGCCTGATTTCTTAAATTATTCTACATTCTGAAATTCCTTGAATTTCCAGAAATTTTATAAATTCTCTAAAATTTTATGAATTTTATAAATCTGGAATTCCTTAAATTCTTTGAATTCTCTGGATTACCAGAATTCCTTAATTATCCTGCACTCTTGATGTTTCTTAAATTCCAAGAAGTTCTATGAATTCCCTAAAAAATATTCTAAATTCGTGGAATATTATAATCCGAATTCTATGAATCCCTCATTTTGTGAATTCATAGAATTCCTTCATTCCTCTCCATTCTCTAAAATTCACTAATATCTTCAGAAATATAAAATTCCTTTAATATTCGAAATTCGCTTAATTTTCTGAAATCCTTGAATTCTGTGAATTCGTGCAATTGCTTTGAATTATTTTTTTCTGTGTTCGGAATTCAGAGAATTTTCAGAATTCAGAAAAATAAGGAAATTCAAGGAATTCAGAAAAGCTACGAATGCTGAGAACACAGAAAATGAATTCCCCTGAATTTCTTAAGCATGCATTTAAGATTTTTGAATTCTCTGAATTTCTTGAATTCTTCAAATTTACGGAAATCTCTATTTTTTTTAAAAAGGTACTAAATCTATAATTACTCGGAATTCTTTTAAATCCTTGAATACTTTGAGTTACTTAAATTCTTTGAATTCGCTAAATCACTTGAATTTCTTGAAATCTCTGGATCTCCCGAATTCCTAAAATAGTCTACATTCTGAAATTCTGTAAATTCCCAGAAATTTTATGAATCTGGAATTCCTCAAATTCTTTAAATTCTCTGGATCACCCGAATTCCTTATTTATTCTGTACTCTTGAAATTCCTTGAATTCCAAGAAATTCTAGGAATTTCCTAAAAAATATTCTAAATTCGTGGAATATTATGAATTTTTGAACTTCCTAAGATTTTCCGAATTCTATGAATTCCTCAAATTTTACAAATTCTCTGAACTATATAAATTTCTTTAATTTCGTCAATTCATAGAATTCCATCATTCCTCTCAATTCTCTAAAATTCATTAAAATCTTCAGAAATCTAGAATTTCTGTTTTCGGAATTCAGAGAATTTTCATCATTTAGAAAAATAAGGAAATTCAAGGAATTCAGAAAAGCTACGAATGCTCAGAACACAGAAAATGCGACGAATTTACAGAATTCCGAAGAATCTAGGAATTTTTATTATTCAGAAAATTCCTTAGATTCTCAGAATATTCTGCATATCAGAAATTCTTCGAATTCTCTGGATCCCTTGAATTCTTGGAATCTACTTAATTCTTGAAATTCTTAAATTCTTTGAATTTCCTACGTTTTTTTAAAACCATCAATTCATTCAATGTGATAAATTTCTTGAATTTCCTTAATGCTCTGCCAAATCTGAAATTCCTAGAAATCTTTGAATTTCTTAATTTAAATTCTTGAATACTTTAAATTTCTGAAATTCTTTGAATTCGCTGAATCACCTAAATATCTTGAATTCTCTCGCCTGAATTCCTAAAATATTCTACATCCTGAAATTCCTTGAATTTCCAGAAATTTTATGAATTTTATGAATCTGGAATTCCTTAAATTCTTTTAATTCTTTGGATCACCCGAATTCCTCAATTATTCTGAACTCTTGAAATTCCTTGAATTCCAAGAAATTCTATGAAAAAATATTCTAAATTCTCTGAACCATTTCAATTTCTTCAATTTCGTGAATTCATAGAATTCCTTCATTCCTCTCAATTCTCTGAAATTCTCTGAATTTCTTGAGAATTCTGAATTATTTGAATTCTTTAAATTCGGTGAAAGCTCTGAATTTTTTTTAATTATCTGAATTCTCCTGAAATCCTTTAATTTCATGAGATGCAAAATTTACTGCATTTTTTAAATATTCTAAATTCCTTGAGTTCATTGGTTATTTTAAACTTCATGAATTCTTTAAATTCTTTAAAATTACGTAAATGTGCGATTTTTTTGAATTTCTTAAAATTACTGAACATTCTTAATTCCGTGAATATTTTAAGATTCCTAAATTTCTACGCTATTCCAAACTCTCTTAATTTCTCGAATATTCTCAATTCGCTGAATTCCTTGAATTCTCTAAGTTTTACAAAAATCCCTAAATCCCTAAACGTACCTTAAAATTCTAAAATATTCTGAATTCCTTGAATAGGTTGGATTCCCTGAACTTAAAATTGTATTAAAACTTTTTTTTAAATTTTTATTATATTTTATTATTTATTATTTATTATATTGTATTTTACTTAAAATTCTTTAAATTTCCTGAACAGTCTGAATTTACTGAATTCTTAGAATTTACAAAATTGTGGAAAATCTCTTAATTCTTTGGCAGATCTTGAATCTATGATTTCTCTGAATTTCTTGAAATCTGTGAATATTCTAAATTCCTTGAATATGTGGAATTTCCTGAATTCCTAAAATATTTAGAGGTTCTCAGATTTTTTAAATATTCTTTATTTATAAATTCCCTTGAATATGATAAATTCCCTACAATTTATAAATTTTTAAAAATCTCTGAATGCCTTGAAATAATTCTAGGAGTATGATTTCTCTGTATGATTATCTGAATTATAAATTTTCTAAAATCTACGAATTCTTTAAATTCTTTTGAATTATTTGCATTTATATCTCGGTTTGGAATTTAGCACATTTCTAGAATTCAGAATATTCCTCTGATTCAAGAAATTGAGAAAATTACAAAATATTGAATGGAATTAAAAAATTAAAATTAAAATTTAATATTTGGTGATTGTGAATTCTATTTTGTTAAATCACTTTAAAAAAGTCAGAATTCAGATGATTCGGAGAATTCAGATGAATTTCACTCTATTTCACTATTTAACTATTTCACTCTATGATAACTTTAAATCGGAATCCGCCACAAATTAAAAATAAAAAAAAGCATAAAGAACTGAATATTTCTGAGACAACTTTCCTTTTTTAAGCCATCTTTCACATTAATCGGTAAAAGAATAAAAATATTTTGCATGCCAAACAAAACTGTAATTTTCAAATTATTTTTTCAAAAGTAATTAAACTGTACAATTTAAAACTTGATACAAAAAATTCTTAATGCTAAAATAAATTTGAAAACCACTTTATATTTTCTGCTGATAAAAAGTAACATGTTTCCGAGATCAGAATCAGAAAATGAAAAACAACTCTCTTTTATTTTTAAATCCACTTTTACTTAAATGAACCTCAAATCTGTCCTTTTTTTATTTTTTTCCTATAATTCACGATATTAATATATCGATAAATAAAGTGCATTTAAATTAATCAGATCAAACCTGGAGTTTTTATCAGTCTCATAGATATGAAATTTTTCAATTTCTTTGATGCTTCAAACGAACCTTGACCTTTTTCAGAAATTAAATTTCCCGCCCCGACAGCGTTATGGACGCGGCAAATTATGTTATTCATGGATCACAAATTCTTCTTGCAAACTCCCACCCACGATCTCTCTACTCTGATTTTTCCTCAAGAGAAAACATAAATAGAAACATAAATAGAACATACAAAAATTTTTTGCTTAACTTTTTAAAAATTGTTAACTTACACTACCGTCGGAAATTATGAGATCGATTGACGCAAACACTATTTAAAATCACTGCTGGCTTTGAACCACGATGACTCAGCGAAAAAAAAAATAAAAGGGCATTTTTAAAAAAACAGTTGGAAAGCCTATGAAATTCCACGTCTAGTAATGTGAAACAGATTTTTTTTTTATCTGCTGAAGAGAATACAGCACGTGATAAGTTTTAAAAAAATTCTAGATTTTCTAAAATTTTGTACC
>JAAAKG020132388.1:0-14523 GCA_010014905.2 Druon quercuslanigerum
TGGAAATTTTTCTATGTACCTTTACCGAGGTTCTGGTGGTTCGGAACCCACCTTAAGCTGTAGGTCCCCCCATCGTGACTGATGATATAAACCGGGACAGCCCCGTACAAAACTATTCTAAATATATGAACATCCAACTCTAACCAAAAATGTCTTCGACACATTGGACTGTAACCATCTTAAGCCTGTGACAACATTTATAATAATAATAATAATAATAATAATAATAATAATAATAACAATAAGTCGAAGTTTCTAGAAGCTTTGAGAAGCCCCTAGCTCACATAGGTCAACTATATTTCTCGAAGGTTCGAGAACTCAAGACAAATAGATTGCGAGAAAAATCGTCGTAGATCAGTTCCATCAACGTGTCTGGAACGTTCGATTATTTTCCGAAGACCAAGGAATTCCCAGAATTTCAGATCTCAGTCGGTCGCTAGCCGATGAAGCTGGTCCCAAGAGAGTTGAACTATCGCCGTTCCATGTTCGAACCGATAGACTTCCAGCCCGCGCTTAGAACATTGGTTCTAGGTTATTTGCCCCCTCCCCTCCATCCGAATGTTTGTCCGTGTTTGAAATTCCTTACATATAATGTATTATATTTATGTATTATATTTAACAATAGGATTATAATTTCGACTAATTGTAGTAAAATAAAAAAACATGTAATATTTAATGTAAAAAAATGAAATTTTGGAAAAACTTTGTAATTTTTTAAACAAGACGATTCTTTCCTGCCATATTAAGTTTATTGTTAATATTTTACAGCATTGTTTTACTTTACATACAGTCAAAGAAAATCACCCGGAAAATTAAAAATTGAAAACGCGTTAGGGCTGAATATTTACATGGCTTCTTTCTTTAAGGCCAATGAACCTAAAAATTATGAAAAAAAAAATTGGATACAATTTTCAGAAAAAAGTTACTCTTGCCAAAAATTTCTTGCTTGTGGAGAATATATATATAGTTTAATTCGGGAGACTTTAAGCTTTCATTTGTACCTGACTAAAATTTTCTGCGATTTTTTTTCAACAAGTTACGAATGTTGAGAACGAGGGTGTTGACGTTCAGAGCCAACTTTAGAATCGGCCATAAAGGCCCTTTACAAGGCGACGCTCACGTATGGTAACCTGTCACATGGTGTTAGTGACTACTATAAAAGCTTATTAACAATTTAACAATGTGGCTGCGAAGCCAGCTAAAACAGATATACCTTTTGGAAAGTGCACTAGAGGAGATGAAAAAGGGAGATTTTGTGAACAAAGTGGCTACCAATTCATTTCGGTCCTGCTCAATTTTTAGCAAGCGATAAATCGCCAGTTTATTAATTAATTGTATACAATGCGAATTTTTGTACCATTTTGACAGGATATAGCGGGATAATGAGAATCTTTATTGGCGCTCCTAGCGTTGATAAGACAATCGTGTTGAAACCCGTCAAAGGTCCTTATCTGTTTCTTGAGATAAAATATTGAATGTCTTCTTCATCTCCCTGATTAAAAAATCTAACTTTGTGCTGTCTTTGTTCCCTGAAGTGGCCAATGTTCCTTTCCAACTTTATACCATGCGCAAGCTTCTTCAGATAAAATTGCCGTCCAATTTTTTAAAGCGTTCTTATCGGTTAGTTTATATCGTTTGAGAGGTGTTTCCAATTCCTCTAAAAATTCTGCTTGGCTATCAAAAGAATTATTTTTTATATTTAAATGATCAGTTAAACATGGCCTGAAATGGCGTTTGCGTCATACGATAGATGATAACTTTCCCTTATTTTATTTACATCTGTTTCAAAATACATTTATTCATCTATGTCTCTTGATAATTGTACGAAATGTAATGAGGTTGTTGTCTACTATCTGTGGGGTTTGATTGGAGATCGAAAATTCTTCTCCTACTTTTCGGTCGGTGTCCATGTATGCCCCCCGTCCACCTGTTCAAATGATCGTCCTTGCAATTTTCTTCGGGTTTCCCGTTCATAAGAATCATATTTATCATCTTAAGTTCATTGATTTATTTAATAATAATTAACTGTACGCTGTTTCTTAATAAGAAACTGCGAGGGACCAATGTTTCAGGAGATACGGATCGGGGTTGGCTCGACTCACATTCTCGTTGTCGCGGTGTCCCGCTGTAACCCCACCCTGCAAAACTCTCAATGGCGACAACAATTTTCTTGCCCCTGCTCTCTTATCTAGTTTTTGCGAATTTATTCAAATGATGGCTCTGTGATAGCTTACCACTTGAAGAGATCGCTTCCTTTAAGTTCACCCTTAACTTATAACGCGACGCATACGATTAATAGGATTAACTTTTTTGATGGCACCTCCTTCTTGTAAGTGAACTAATTGTTTCATTATATGTACCTTTTCTTACACCTACTATTGAGGCGACAAATGGGGCCTATCTTAAATAATTTCCTTTGAAAAGGAATCTAGAATCCCCTTACCTGGCTTCGTATGGTTTTACCTGAAGTTTTTTCAGATCATTGTTTCTGGGCATTTCTTAGACAATCCAAAATAATAATTACTGACGAAACTAATTGTGTTTCTTGAAGTGCGAGGGCCGCTACTGTCCTCGGTACATTACATTTCGCTCTCGCCGCGTTATCTTCTGATTCTGCGACAACTTCTGCCCGTTTAACTTCAAGTTGTCTTATTCTTTGACGTATGACACTTAATCCTCATATCTGACAACACTAAAAGACAAAGTTCCTTCATACATGTAGAAGGAATCACTGTAATCATTTCAGCTTAAACTATATGAAATGACAATAAAGAAAAATATATCTTCCTTAAAACAGTGCAACAAAAAGAACAGCCGAATCACACTTGTCTTGCAACCCCTGCCATTTTCATACTAAGCAAACAGTTCACATATTTTCCTTGGGGAGTGCAAAGACACTCGAAATCATAATATTAAAAAAAACCTACCGCTGCAGACTAGGCTGACCTGTAAGAAGTCTCAAATACGTACTTTGGTTGCAGACCGAGTACTGTTAATGAAAGATTAGACAAACACTTTGTCAGATCTTTCCTTGTTTTCTCACAAAGTAGGCCTCATATTTAGTTGCAGATCAAGTGCGATAAAATAGAAAATAGTTTAGTAATCTACAATCGGAAGCGGTCTGTGAAAATTTGTAATTTGTAAAGTTGCACGTGCATACTTGCTTCTAATGACATGGAATATATAAGGAACCGAAATTAAGAATGTTTCTTACTGCAAGAATCATAATTTCTATCTAACAGTCCATGCAGCTGTTCAACTAATCTTTCTAAAAAAAAACAATTGATTTGAAATTTACTATTACATGATGTATACGCACATAAAAAACGAGTCACGACATTCAGCAAGATTCTAGCTTGCACAGCTAAATGGCGCTCGAGGCGTTATCGCCAAATCTGATTTTTAGAAAAGAAAGCATTACGTGTACCCTCGTATTTTCTCTGAATCAAAATTGTATAGTTCTCTGACCATACATATATTATTAACTATTAAATAATAATTAATTAATTTTCAATTACGCTCTAATAATTTTAAACAGTTACTTAATTAACAATTAATGAATTCTAATATTATTTGTAGAATTAAGAAATCCAAAGTATAAATACCAGAAACAAAAATATAATAAATGAAGAAAAAATAAAAAAAAAGTATGCATAATAAAGAAAGCGGAATATATGCGGTAAATAGATAATTGACAAAGTCAATAATAAGAGGTTTCTAAAAGCATCTCCTGTGAAGTTTGAAAAGAGTGAAAGAAATTTCTTTATACGGTTTGTGCATGATATGAGAATGACAGAAGTATGAGTGACGTAATAAATTTATCGAGGTAAAGTAAATTGTTGCAAGTGTAATTATAATATTATTATAATATATTATTCTTGAGGACAAGAAGCGACTTTAGAATGATAGGTTTCTGCATCCATATTGCAAGTGCCTTGGAATATTTTTGGCATTCGGTTATGGCGTTAAAGTTACGAACCAGTGATAGTTTTGCACCTCCGAGAGCACCAATCACAATCACACTTACTTTACCCGAATATTTGGGGTAAAGTTGTTGCAGCTCCCTTTTAAGGACTTGATACCTCTTTCCCTTCTCCTCCTCCTTGGCAGTGATTGTGTAGTCGGCCGTAGCCGAGAATTTGATTTGTAATATAGTTCTTTTCTCAAAGTTCTGGAGACCGATGTCAGGCCTCAAGTGTGCAATGGAGGTCACTGTCTAAAAATCGTTGTTTCAGAAAATGGTATAATTTTTTAACCTTTCAAACGATGTGAGTCGCACTTAAAACAATTCGGTTATAGAGACAATGAAGACTCGGAAGTCCGCGTCCGCATTGACGGGGTGAGAAGTATAATCGCGAACGGAAGAATTAATGATTTGGAGAGACGCCTAAACAGGAGGATCGTCCTGACGCCGATTTGCGGCATGCCCAGGTATGTATAGGCCTCCCCAGGGTCAGGATGTCTAACAAAACTTGTATCCTGAAGTTCAGGGTAATTGGGAACGCCAATAACCGTCCCTTTCTTCACATGAATCTTGGCTGCACGGAGATATTCAGCAGAATTTGGCAGCGCAAAAAATAACGGCTATGACTAGATAGAGCTATAAATAAAAATTATTTGATTAAATCTTTTCTGAAAAAGATCTCCTTCGCTCCGTTGAGAATTGAACCGCTTCCGATTGCAGGTCGGGCGTTTTTCCCTTAATCTACTAGGAATATAAAAAGAAGAATCCTTTTTCAAAAATAAAATAGTTATTTTGCCAGGTGTTACGTATTAATACGCGTCAATTTTTTAAGGAAGCTGTATAATCATCAGAAAGATGGTAACCACTGATCAGTGTAGATAGTTTTTTACCCACCGTCAAAACGAAAATCCACAATATCGATCTAAATTAACTCCTCCAATAACAGAAATTCTCAAATTCTTTTCAGATTAGACGGAGCTATAAATTAAAAATTCTTTAAATCTCACTGATCGGTGCTTACCATCTCTCAGATAATAATACAGATTTCTTGCAAAATTGGGCTTGTACTAATATGTAACACGTGGCAAAACAATGTGTGTTCTGTATTTTGATTGCCAGTACAGCTAAGGAGAAGATCATTTTTCCAAAAGAATTTAATTTTAAGTATTTCTATGTGCAACTTACTATGTGTGGATGAATCTCCAAGCTTTCCAACAGACAAAGGATAAGTCTATGAGAGGTTGAATAGAAAGCTTTCCTGCGGTCAATCAAGGCCATTTATAGGAGGTGCTGATAGACTTGTCAATTCGCAAGTTCTCTCGGCATCCTGCTACACCATTTTTCGAGCCACGTTATATTCGTCATCTCTCTCCACACACACAATTCTTCGAGAAAGGTAGGACTGTAGTGAGTAATAATACCACATACTGCGCAATTGGCTTTTTCGACTTAAATGTTCTTTTAACTCCAGTGTTTTCGGGATCTTGTATACGTATCTCCAAATAGTATCATATCTAGTTGGGCTTGGGTGGATCTTTGACAGAAAGAGGGAGATAGATGAATAGGCGTAATGGTTCAGAACGAACTGTGGATTCTCAATAATCCATCTCTCCCTCTTCTGTATTCTGCGCCTTGTGTCGGACAACACCCGTATTTTGTGAAGCATCCATTTCAGCACGATCTTGGACCTTTGGAGAAATCTCTCCAGACTATCTCTTAGAAGGTGCCTGATTTCCGTGGTTGGTCGTAATGTCACTTTCTCATCTCCATTTGCTACTTTGATGTAAACCTGAGAAAAGCCGCAAATGTCCAGGAAATTTTTCTGTGATTAAAATGGCCACCGTGAATTAATCATCAAAAATATTATATTACTAATTATTTTATTTTAATTATTTATTATAATAATTATTATAATTGATGAATTATATATTTAAATCATTCATAATTTTGACATAAATTGTATAGAAATAACATTTTATATAATTTAGAACAATTATAAACTTTCAATTCTAACAATTATTTAATCAAAACATAATATAAATTATAATGTAACAACATTTTTAATCTCAGAATGCTGACTTAACAATTTAATTTTACCACCGTTTAGTTGCTAGTTTCCGTGACGATTTTAGAATAGTTAATTACTATTACGCTTATGGCTACTAAAAAATATTTCTGGTCAAAATATGGAAACAGTTTCAAGTTTTCTTATTATTTTATCCTTTTCTCTCATGCATTAAAGTACAAATGTGAGCCGTCCTGATCGAAGCACCAACTGTGGGACTAGTTCACTGCCCGGATGCTAAGAACGTCTCCCCTACTACATATACACCTACACGGTTAATGCACAGGGCTGGTCTAATATTGTACACAAATTTTTGGTCAAAAAACTTGTTTAAGTCCCAGACACAAATATGTTTTCACCCACCCCCCTGATATTTCATTCTCACGAGTTATGACATATTTTACTGGCGATTCAAATCTATCCTCCTAGCGTCGTGCGTGCGATTCGTCGATTACAACGATATAGTTTTATATGGATGTTAGTAATAGTAATAGGTTTATTTATGTCTGCGTATTATAGTTTAGCTGCGTAAGTTGCTACCATGAATTTTGTATGTGTATTAAGCATATTACTTGCTAGATTTGATGCACATAATTGTAGAACTTATACACACATTAATAACGAGATTATTTTTTTTATACTGTACCGCACAGCTTGGACAATTTTTATGTCAATAACCGACTGGCCATAACTCTTCTTGCATTCTGCAGGCATTCTCTTGAGCTGCACCTCGCATTGTCAGTTCTGCACATAAAAATTTACTGAACTTTACCGAAAATTGACTGAAAGTTTACTGCACCGTCCGCTGTGTAATAACTTCGCACGGCGTAATTACCGCAATGTATCAAAAATAATACATTGGTTATATACAGGTATTATATTAAAGCATAAGATGAAAGAATTTAAACATATTTTAACTTAGTAACTGTTATAAGTGATGCGTATATTATCAATATCAGTTCTAAAATTAACATCTTTTGCACTTTTTAGAATGTAGAATAATTCCATCAATATAAGCTTGTACTAATATGCTGCTTTAGCAAGAATAGTAACGTTATCAAAATCAAAGGCATGTTTGCTATAAGTTTCATGTTTAGCAAGGGCAGTATTAAGCTTATTTTTATCACAATCTCTCATATGTTCTTTGATTTTTATATCTATATAACGTATAGTTTCACCGATATAATATGTATTACAGTCTGAGTATGTTATTTTATAGACTATGTCTAATCTATCGCTAGTATTTATAGAAGGAGTAAGTAATTTACAAAACGATAGATAACTAGTTTTATAAGAGGGATTAATAATAGAGTAATAATTAGTGTACCTGACAGAACAAGTTGGTTAACAAAAGCAGTTAGTGTACATTTGACCATTGATAATACTAAATAGTAAATACTAAATAATATATACTAACTAAATACTAAATACTAATACTATTCTTTGAGCTACTACGCGACAGCCATCAATAATGTGCTCATTGGATTCGTTGGCATCTCCGCATAATTGGCACCGGACAACCGCGTCTTGATGCAACACGTGTGCAACACGGGAGCTAAGTGCTAAAGGAAGAAAAACACGAAATAATTTGAAACTAATCGTTAAATGTTTAAAAATGTTTAAAAAAATAAAATTCAACAGTGAAGCCGCTCCAAGCGAAAAGATTAACTTAGACCATTTCAACTCCTTTGTAGCCTAATTTTAAATTACCAAATAAGATACGCAATACTAAGAAAATCCGCACATAGCAACAAGTGAGAAAAAGGAAAATAACTGCTATAGCACATGTTTTTAAATATGAAAATAAACATATGGTTCCCTTTATTTTCATAAAACCGAAAAATAAACAAACGAGCAGGTCCAACCCACACTTTCTTATTTCAAAATGACGCAATAAAATAACGCAATTTATAAAGTTGCTCTGCTCTAGTTTACTTTTACGACACAAGCAATTCACTACTTAGAGCTCCTATAATGACGCACAGGGCGGACATCGAAACAAACCTACTTGGCTCTACTGTGCTATGGATAATAGTACGATGTGCAACATACGCTCTGCCGCCAAACTAGAATGACGCACGCGCGGATTTCGAAACGAACCTACTTGGCTCTACTGTGCGAAAGTCCGTCCACTGACGTACTTCCAATGAGTGATTCTAGACCCCTAGATGCTTTCCAGGTCTGCATTTACTCTTCTACTCCGTTACCTCTGTCAGTGTAGGCCACCGATTTGCCATATAACAGAAGAAAAATAAAAAATCCGAACGAATAAATATATGATACGTAACCCATTATTGTCTGAAAAGAATTGGACGTTTTCGTTCCAAATGAAAAGTATGAATTAAATAAAATACAATTACATATATACATGGTGTCCCAGGATAATTGTCGTTTCTTGTAACGGCGAATAGAAAAAAAATTCAAGTCGAAAAGTCCCAAGACATTTTTGGGTCCGGGGCGTATTTTGGGTACTACAGGGCATTGAAATTGCATGTAGATGAACAGTTAGTTGCAAGCGTGCGTGCGTCCCCCGAGAGTAATATCTCTTCCAGCGGTAACTTCACCTTGCTTCCAGGATGCAAAAAAAACCAATGCGATTAGGAATGTATTTGCCTGTTTAAATCGGGTGGGCTCGAGTGCGATCAAACAGTAAAATAACTTTGCAACAAAATTAATTTTTATATTTAAATATGTTCGAGATAAAACAATGGCTCACCGAAATTCGGTGTACGGGAAAAATGTACATCTAGGCCAGGTTGACCGAAATTTGGTGAGCGTAGCGCAAATAATTTCAGTAAGCCCAGATAATTCGCATATTATTGCACATAATCCGTCCAAAATATTAACATTATTTCATGTAAAATCTCTTCAACTTTTTCCAAAGTCATCACCTCTGGTCAACGGTTTAACTCTTCGTGAATGAGGAATAACGTATATTTTTTTATTCTGAAGAATTATGTAGAATTCTTTGAATTCAATTGAAATTTAAAAAATTTTTTTAATTCCCTTGAACCTGTAGTGTAATGTTTTGCATCGCCTTAAAGATTTTTAAGAATTCTCTTGAAATTTGTTCAACTATTTCGAAATTTAGCAACTTTGGTTGACAGATGAACAGCTACTGGAATAAGATGCACACGTGTTAGTTTAATTCGGTAGAATTCTGTACGAATATTTGAGTTGACTTGGAATCATTTGTTTTCTGTTAAAGTTTTTTGAATTTTCGTGAAATATTTAGAATACACGTTAAATTATTTTAAACTCTTTAGAGTCTTTTGAATTCCGCAGAATGCTATCGATTCTTAGAATTCAACCATAATCTTTTGAATTCCTTTAAAGATCTTTGAATGCTCTTGAATAATTCAGAATATAAATTTATTTATTTGTTATTTTCTGAATTCTTCAGAAAACATGAAATTCTTTTTAACTATTTCCAAATAAATCAACTTTAGGCGACGGTGAACTTCTACTGAATCATGATGCACATGTTTTCACCTAATTCTGCAGAGTTCTTAATAAATCTTCAATTCAATTGAATTTATTTGAATTCTTTTGAAATTTTTAAAATTTTCTTTAAATCTTTAGAATATACGTTGACTTGTTTTAAATTTCTTCAACGCTTTTGAATTCTGCAGAATTCTCTTGACTTCTTAGAACTCACTGGTTATCTTTTGAATTGTTTTAAAATGTTTTGAACTCTTTTGAATACCCCAGGTCTTCTCCGTTCCCTGGAATTCTGAGAATTCCTTGGAATTCCCGAATTCTTTGAAATTCTTCGAATTCTTATGAATATTATGAATTCTCCAAGATTCTTTTCATTTTTCAGAAAGCTTGAACTCATCTGAGTTCTTTAAACTCTTATGAAACTATTCAATTCCTTTAATTAGTTAAAATCGTTTGAATACAACTTGAATTATTTTTAATTCTCTCAATTCTCATAAGTCAAATGAATTCTCTTTGGTTCCTTGAATCTCTTACTTTAGAGCATGAACTTTGCTATTGGTCACCCCTATGAGGACCAATCCAGTCCGAATTACTTGACTAGTTATTGCAATTTGTCATTTAATCTATCTGACAGGTGTATGCAGATATTGTGGAGTAAATGATTCATATTTTAGAGCGTAAGAAATTATCTGTATATGGAGATTTTTCGTCCGAGTGCGAGATTGGCTGTCAGAAATGCGCGCTCGAATTTTCAGAAACGCGGCAAACGAATTATCACGTAGTATTATGTAAATTAGACTATTGGTGGATCGCGAATAGTAAGTATGGAGAGTGGGAAGCCGCTGCCTCTGATCTGTACATTAATCGATAAATTTGATTATTACATTTAAGTCCGTTAAGTGTTAACATGTAATTTAAGTTTTTAATCATAATCAAGGAACCGCGTTTATGCCGAGGAATTTTGCATCTAAATGAGCGTGGTTTTGTGATTGAAACGCAATAATCTTAATTTGACGATTATAACGGTTTACGACGCTTGATGTTTGTTGAAAATTGGAGGGAATAATCAGAAAGCAGAATCTTCCTTGTTTTTTGAATATAAGATATTTCACAAGATACTGAATCTGAGGAGAAATGCCAGCAAAACGTGAATTATTAATCTATTAGGATTCACACACTCTTCATAGCTCCATTTATAATAGCCTCCATAATCTCTTCATCATCAATGCGATTCACCAAAAGCGATAAGTAAAAGCGTTCTATTATAATCATCCGCATTTTAATCCATGTTTCTGACTTTGTCTCATTCGTTTTTTTATTTCTTTATGCATTCGTCTGCACAATATGCATGTATTATACGGATTGTCTCATTTAATTTGATTTTTATTCAAATGTAATTTTTGTGTGTGTAAAAATACTATTTGTCTATATAAATGGGCAGAAATAGAAAATTCGACAAATTTTATGTGTCACTAATTTTCGCCCAATCGGAGCTCAACATTCTTCATTTTATGTATATTTTTAAATGTCTACGAACTAATTTATTTAAAAGATCGCATCCAACTATTTCAAATACATATAACGTTGACCGTGATTTTCTTCTGTTGTATTTCATTTCTCTCTCTAATCAGTCATCTCGTTTAATATTTTTTTTCTCAATTTCATTGCTTGATTGAATAATTATCCCCTTAATATTTGATTTGGTTAGAAATTTATTGTGATGTATATGTGCATCAGTTAAATTGTTTTTATAAATTTTATGTAAATTATTCTTAATTCCAAAGTTTAAATTTTAAATGGACAAAAATAGAGCTTTTTTGTTACAATATGAAAAATTAAGAAATCATTTTTTTGGTGTGCAGTTATAACTTCAAATAGACCACCTATGGAGAGATTTTGACAAAGCCTTTACCACGATGTTCAGTGGTTTATCCTTAAACCAGGACAAGTTAGTAACACTTAAATTGTTAGTAATAATTAATAAAAACTGGTTTATTGAATAAACTTTTTAAATAATATGTTATTAGGGTTTATAAAAAGGAAATTCATTGAACATTTCAAAATATAATTTAATATAAAAGGTTATTTATCGTAAGAATGCTTTCTTTTTTGTTTTAATTAAAAATTCCAGCTGTATACTTATTTTGTCTTATCATAGTCTAACATCACAGTCTTACGTCTCTGATCTATTTATTTTACAAAAAATTGTTCAAGTCTTTCTTTTAAGCAGTGAATACATTTGAACGTACGAATTTGTGAATAGACGCTTGTACATGCTCTTGTTTTTGTGGTCTTCGGGTTATTAAAAAATGAGGCCATGTGGGCCACTTAAATACTCTTCTTCTCGAATTGTCCTCCACCATGGGCGACGCAGAGATGAACTCTGTGCAAGAGATTTTGATGCGCTGCCTCCATCATTGGTTATTCGATGGTGGAAATAGTAGAACGGAGTGTCGCAATGATGTCCATCTAGTCTTCGGGTTCGGTATGGTACACTTTCTCTTTAATGTAACCCCAAAAGGAAAAATCTATGGGTGTCAGGTCGGGTGGTCTGTAAACGTATTTTGTTAAACATGTAATGGGGAAAAAGTATTTTTTCCATTTATAATTTCACAGAAATGCAATTTAGGTGGGTTGGCAGGTTGAGTATATGTTACGTTAAATTTTAAAAATGATACACCTTGGAGGCCAGTGAACTGGAATGTTGTGGTTGTTATTTCCTATCCATCCAGGATAGTGTTCCGTCAGAACACCCGTTATGGGCGAGTGCGATGTGCAGGAGTGCCATCGTGCTGAAAGATGATATTCTGCATGATGATCAGTGGAACATCTTCCGGTAACTCTGAAAATACTTCTCGCAAGAAAGTTGCATAAATTTCTCCCTGAAATGTAAAAATGTTTTATACGAGAGGCGATTTAGAATATGTAAAGTAAGATGGAGAGAAAATGCTAAAATAATTCGACCTCGCGAAGCAGATAGGGACCAATCACTTTATCTTCAACCAAACCGGACCAGAACTTAGGTTTCCATCTGTAATCGAAACCGCGGTTTCGTGTCAACTTTGGTATCTCTAGAACATAATAGTGCTGGTTGTGGATGTTGAAGACCCCCTCCCGAGTGAATGTCGATTCATCCGTCCACAAAAGTCTCGATAGAAATTGTGGATCTTCATCGTTGATCCGTATGTTCCAGACACAGAATTCCATTCTTCTGGCGTGGTTACCTACACATTTAAATGCACAGTGTTGCATGTTATTATTAATTACTTGGCTTACACTGAAATGAATTTTTTACTAGACAATGGATTAAAAAATGTTTCAATAAATTAGTTTCCTTTTAAATATTCTACCCACCAGGTTGTAATTTCTGGACCTTCGTGTAGTGATACGGATGAAATTTCTCCCCCTTGATAATCCTGTGAACCGTGGAGCGAGGAATGTCCAGTTCCCGAGAAGTTATGCGTGTGGATGTCGTAGGGTTTTGTTAGACGTAGTCCAGGACAGCATCTGCATACCGACGTACCTGTCTGTCTTGTTCTGCAGGTAGCCCATGTTTCCGACCATGTTGAGGAACCAACTGACCAGTTTTCATCAATCGACGCCCCTAATTTAATGACCGATCGTCAAATTATAATGTGACAAACTAACGACTTACTTGCTTCACTGGATGATGGTAAAATGACTCCATAACTTACTGATACATGGTTAATTGGTCATATAAAAAATTTCTGACCTTCCGGTTTTACAGACTGATGATAACATGGCTCTCTACCTTATTGATCGATTGTAAAATGATAATATAAAACTACCGACCTATTGTATTCCAATAATATTAAACATTACCGGCCTCCCGGTTTTGTCCACTGATGAGAACATGTTTCCCCGCCTTACTGAACGATGACAAAATAATCATACATAATCTCCTGACGTTACTGTTTTACCATAGGATGGTAACATGGCTCTCTAGCTTGTTGACCTATTGCACACAGACAATATAAAAAATTACTGAACTTCACGTTTTACCGAATGATAGTAACATGACTCCCTAAATTACCCACCTCCATGTTTTACTGACAGATGGAGATAAACGGTTTTATCCATTTATGGTAACTTCACGTGGAATAAAACATTACAGTGCTAGCTTGGTAGGAATTGCCATGATCAACCTCAATGTTTTACCGAGTGATCATGGAACAGAACATTATCTTTACCAAAAAATCTCTGTTTTACCGACTGGTGGTCCAATTCTATCGCAGCAGGGATCTTTGTTATCGACCTCAGTGTTTTCCTGACTGTCATTAGTTTAGCATAACTTAGTCAGGGGTGCGATCTGTTGTTATCTGTAACTTTCGACGCGCAGTGGGCTAGATTAAAAAAAACGGCAAAAACAAAAAGTGAACTTTTTCATTTTCGACATTTATAAATTGTATTCCGTACAATAGGTGTTTTTTTGCATTATGTGCCACCCTAAAACCGGTTTATAACCCTATTACCTGAGGTCAGTCTGAACCTAACCGTTTTGGATATTAAATGGATATATTAAACTCCTGCAAAGTTAAATATTTTCTGTTCCATGCTGCCAATTTTAAAACGGTTTAATGGATGATAATGTTCAATGTATGTAGATCAATTTTATTTTAAGAAATTGCTTGAAATATTATATATTGCATGTTTAAAAGAGTGTTGAGTGTGTACGTTCCAAAGACGCACGTGTATCTCGGAATCTAACCAAAAGTATCAAAATAGTTATGATTGCAGGAGATTCCAGAATTCTGTACAGTGTAGAGTGTTACTAATGTTATTAAGATTTGAAATCGATGAAGAATTACTGCAGAATGCTGCAGACCTGGCTTCAGAAACCGAAAATTGCGTGTGTTGTGTCACACTCGAAACATTTTTCCAGTTTATGTAAAACAAAGAAACATTTCTTATTTATTTTTTTAATTATTATACTTTATATAATATAAAAAGTATTATCTATCTATCTATATATATATATATATATATATATATATATATGTTCTATTCTTTGGTTAAACAAAATTTGTTAAAT